>JAECUM010022560.1:0-54319 GCA_016617855.1 Megalonaias nervosa | reverse complement strand
TTCCCAAACCAAATAAGGAATTATTTAAAAAAAGTTTCCAATACTCTGGAACTTTGCTCTGGAATAGTATTCCAGTTGAGATTAGAAATGCCCACTTTATTTTCTTCTTCCAAACCCAGTATATCCAGTGGCTTCAGAGATGCAGCTAAAATAAATAAATTCCTTTGTATGAGGGCCTCAAGGTAGATTAGTTCTTAGCTAATTGTGTTACCCTCTTTAAACAAAGTCATTATTATTATTATTAATATTATTTAATGTGTTTGAAATAATGAGCTACAGACATCTAGGCGTGGTATTGCAAGTGTAGAGCAGGTGCTCAAATTGTGTGAGTCTTTTTCAATATAGCATCAATGCTTTGGTAACTTAGGCATGTGAAGCATTCAACTGTACAATCTTGTGGTGTTAGGAACTTGATTATGTTTTCAGGGGATGAAGACAACTGGTGCAGCTGATAGTGAGGATAGTTTAGCAGAAGAGTATACTTTCTGAAATGAATGAATTGGTTCAGAATTAGTCTCATTGCCATCCATTTGAATGTTTCTTGTTGGATGTTTTAACTGGCATTTCACTTGTTTGAAGGACTACTTTATAATTATTGGAATGTCCACTCCTACTTCAGTTCACATATTCATGGGATAAAAATATTATCTTCCCAAACTCTGTTCAATCATCTGCATTATTTTGTGTTTAACTTCTCAGAGCTTCTGGCGTTTATGGGCCATTCCATTTATGAGTTCAACCATCTGTCTGTTCGGCCTTCTGTCTTTTTTGTACTTAAATTTGTCTCTCAGTTCCATCATCCATCCCTTTACCCCTTGCCCATCTATCCATTTGCTATCTGCAGATCCATCTGTTATTATGACTAGATGGTCTTAAAGAAAGTAATACAAATGAGTGAGAAGCAGCAAGCTTTGTAAATTTCATCAAATAATTTATTTCATTAGAATACAAAGTGAAAACGTAGCAAAAAACCTAACTGTATTGCAGATTAAATCCCTAATAAGCCTAGAATTACAGACACAAGTCCTAATGATGAAGGTTCTGAATAATTAAAGTTTGGAATAAACTTTATTCGTAATCCAAAATAAATACAATGCTGAAAGTGTTGATGTACCTGAAATTGCCTTTGTTGTAGTGATGTGCCAACAGTCTTGTTGAATCACAGAATACAATCAAGGAGTATATCCTTCTTTGATTTTTTAATAGCAGCAATTGCTTGTCCTGTCACTATTGCATAGCCGAAAGTATTCCATCTGTTTGATGTGAATACACCCTACCATAGAGTGGGGAAAAGTTAGTATGACCTTTTGACCTTTTGCTCTGTTGACTGGTCTAGTGCAGAAGGTAGATATAATGTGTCATTCTGTTTAATGGATACCATGCTGTGCAGACCTTTAATGAGTCACCAGAGAAATGCCAGTCGACAACTAGGATATCCACAAATTAGTGGTCTCTTTCTGTGGTGTTGATATTCTCATGTTACCACTGTCTGTTCACTCTAAACTAACTATTTAATAACCGTTTTCTTCCCTTAGAACTTCTTTCGAAAACTTCCGGAACTACCTCGTGTTCAACCCTTTTGGTGGTAGACACACACCATTACGTAAACATACATTTTGGTATGGATAAGTCCCTCTGTTCTAAGGACAGTAACACACCATGTTCAATGTTGAGGAATATCTTTTTTCTTTCTACAGAAAAACAGAAAAATATTTCAAGTAATTTCTATTCTTTGTTTCGTGCATAAGACATGTTTCATGACAACAACCATGTTCTTAGTGCATAAATAGGAGAGTGCATGGGATGACACTGCTATAGCTAGGTGAGTCTCACAATGACATCCAATATTTCTTGTGAACAGAAAAAAAAAAACATGACAGGAAAACAGTCTGTCGGGCAGTGTGGCCACAAAAAGGCCCTCTGGAATACCCCCACAATCTGCCTCAAATGTTCTAAGTGCACACAAAAAAATCATTGTACTCTTTGTGAGTAATGGTCTTTGAGCACCTGGAATCTCATTGAATCCAGGTGTACCTAACAAGGACGGAAAAAAATTCCCTCCTCTTTAGAATTTTCTGGCTTCTCTTCCAGGTCTCATTTGTTGGGACATAAATCTTTGGTGACTGCTGAAGCCCCTCCAGAAGGAAGGTCTGGATGTTTGAGAAGTCATTCGACTCCCCCCCCCCCCAGTGGGGAAATGGCAAACACTTCTCACTTCTCTAACAGCATGCATGCCCCAGGTAGCAGGTTGCACCCTTCCATTTTGGAGTTTGGGCACTGTTATAGTGGGTTGCACTCTCCCATTATGGAGGTAGAGCACCATGACAGCAGGTCGCACAATCTCTTTATGGAGGTTGAACACCACAACTGTGGGGTTTCACCCCCTTCCCCCATTAGTGAGGTTGAGCACCACCTCAGCAGGTTGCTCCCTCCCATTAGGGAGAGTGAGCACCGCAATACTTTAATCATGCTTTCTGGCAACATGTTGCCACTTCTGTTTAGGTGGCAAAACACCACACCCATGATGCACAGAGTGATAAATCGGTTGAAGACAAGGTCTTCCCAATTTATCACTCATCAGCCTTATAGTATGGGGACAGTGCCAGGACTGTGCTTCCCCTTTTTCCCTCTGTACCATCCCACCCTGTGCAGGACTCGCAATCCATACACATGACTCAGGCTAGGGATGGGGACTGCTTTGGTGTCTCCCCTTCCCAATTATACCTATGAACCCTTATAGGGTTTCCCACCTCAGAGCCCTTAGTTCATTATGCCCCTAGTATCCCTCCTCCATCAAGGGACATAGTGATACCCAGCCACTCTCCTACCCAGAGCATCCTTGACTATGATGATGTCTATATGCTCTCCATCCTCATCAATTCCAAAAAGTTTGAGGCAGAAGCTTCAGCAATGACACCTTCTCTCAGGCCCATCCCTTTCTCACAGATGGATGAGGAGGAAGAGATCTGGTCTCTCAATAAGGTGGTAAACAAGGTTCACAGATTTTTACCCCTGGACCTATGCCCCAAAGCATCAGGCACACAGTCCACTAAGATCCTTTCTAGTTTGGAATAGATCTCTGCTTTTCCAACTCAACTCCAACTTTTATTTTTCCCATATTCATCCGTGATTGAGGAAATATTACAGTGGATTTTTGCCAGGCCGAGATTTGCTTGACAACATCAAGAGTAGTCTGGTCCTCCCTCATCATTGTGACCCCTTATTTCTTTTTCCAGCTACTGGGTACATTCCCCGAAATGGCCTAACAAATCTTAACCTTTGGACACTGATGCGGCCAAAGTGGGTATTTCTGCAGGAACCATGGCATGCCTTCCTATCAAAACAAATGATGTCATGTTTCAGAAAATCCGGTTACTTGTAACCATAGCTATTGCATGCCAACCTATTCTCAGCAACTTTCTTTAGTATGCTGAGAGAAGCCTCCCTGAATCCAGCCACATTACTATGCATGCTGGAAGCTGTGGCCAAGACATCTTGGGTTGCACTCTGGGTTGCCATGGCACTATCGGCAAAATTTCTGTATATCTGCTGTGGCACTGTATTGGAATAGTCGACGGTTGTGCTTAACTACAGTAAAGACCTTCTAAAGGCTGCTCCTGTAGATGCAGAGACCCTCTTTGGGGGCCTCATCCCTACTGTGGCTTTGAAAGACTTGCTGGATCACCAACATCAATCTTTTACCTCTGCTCCCGTTCCGTTGCAACTAACCAAGAAATGGGGTCAGACTAATTGCCTGCTGCTCCAGTCGAATTTCCAAATTCTAGCTAGACCACCTCCTAACTCATCAGGTCACCCCAGGCCAAAGAGGAAGTTCTCTAACTCTCCTTCCTTTCCTACCACAGGAACGGGAGGAGGGGGACACTAGCATTTTAATCCCTCTCCTGCCATGCATCCCCTTCCTAAGCGTCCCTGTAGGTGCTCACCTAGGCCTCCTCTCAGGGATTTGGTCAAGTATCACGAATGATGGGTGGGTCCTCTCCTTTGTAAACTAGGGTTAATGGCTCCAGTTTTGGGAACAATGTCCACTATTAAGGACCCTGTTCTCTTTTTCCATCCCATTCTGGTGAAATTGAGGGAAGAGGTGCATTCCCTTTTGCAGAAAGGGCCTTGAATAACCAGTCTCACTCCATCTACTCCTGAATCTTCCTGGTCACAAAGAAAAGCAGGAAATTTCTACCATTATCAATTTCTCTCTGGTCAACCAGTTTCTGTCAGAGAAACCTTCAAGATTGAGACAGCCTCCTCAATCCGGAATTGTCTGCGTTGATTGGGCCATCTCCTTCAACCTTCGGGATGCTTATTTGCATATCCCAATATTTCCTCCTCACCGCAAATATCTCTGTTTTTGCCTCAACCAGGAAGTTTTCAATTCTGGGTTCTGCCTTTCAGAATCTCTTCTGCACCCAGAGTCTTCACCTGAATCAAGGGACTGGTGGCGGCATACCTCCGAATACATGGAACATCTATTTTCCAGTATATCGATATAATTTCCTTCATAAGGGGATGTTCCACTCTTGGTCCACCATAACTCGGTTGCTTCTTTTACCCAACCTTGATAAGTTGGAACTTGTTCCATTGCAGGACTTCCTTCTGAACCTAGACTTGGTCCAGGTTCCTCTGGATCTGGTGGATCAAATAGTGGCTCTCCTGGAGACGCTATGAGTGAAAACCATGTTATCCTCTTGCCTTTATCTTTCCCTACTCAGAACCTTGAACGCCACTGCCAACTTGGTTCCCTTAATTAGGATGTCTCCACTTCCATCCTCTACAGTTCCTCCTTCTCGCAAGGTTGAAGCCTCACAGAGATTCTCTATCAACCTTGATCAATCTAGGAACAGATTTTCACCACCATTTGTTTTGGTGGATGAAGCGTGACAGACTGCTGGAGAGGGTCCCCATGCATGCACCCGATCCCTACTCCTATCTGTTCACTGATGCATCAGATTCCAGTTTGGGGTCTCAGGTAGAGCCGGAGGGCATAATTCTCCATGGTTCTTGGACTCAAGCTGAATTGTCCCTCCACATCATCAACCTATAAATGAAAGCAGTATTTCTAGCATTACAAGTGTGCATCTACATAATAAGGGACCGATGTGTCATCATCATGGTCTCCTCAGAGAACATGTTTGTCATAGCTTATCTACGATGTCAATGAGGCACACATACCCCATCTCTATGCCTGAAGGTCTGGAACCTCTTCATCTAGGCAGTCTCAGAGAATGTCACAATCAGAGACCACCACATTCTGGGCAAGATGAATGTACTAGCAGACAGCCTATCTCAGCCGTCCTCAGAGAATGGTCTCTTTGCCACTCTGTAACAGAGTCCCTGTGTTTTCCTTCTGGCTGTGTGGTCTAAAGCACTCACTGTTATGGATCACTGCCATCTCATCTCTGTGTGGGTTCGAGTCTCGGGTTCGGCCAATGTGGGTATGTGAGAAAGCTTGCCAGTAGCTTCTCGTGGGTCAGTGGTTCTTTCTGGGGTTTTCTCAGGTTCTTCCTCCACCATTTATACTGGCTGCCATGTGTAGCCTATCTTGTGCTGAAAAATGGCATTAAACCCTACAACAACAGCAACAACAACAACAACAACACCGGGGATCCCTTCTCGACAGCAGCCCAGACATTCTCCATCTTCATGCCTGGTTCATCTCAAATGATCTCTCTGTCAGAACAAGTTTTTGGGCCAACTTACAGTTAAATCATTGAAGCCAGGAGGGCTTCTACATCCAAGGTCTATTGAGATGCCAGGTGGAGAATCTTCTGTGATTTGTACAGTAGGAAACTTGATCCTATCCGCTTACTTCCATTGCTGGTCTCCTTTTGTTGATATTTGAGACCAGAAGATGTTCAGTATCAAAAGCTGTCTGGCTGCCATCTCCAACACACTTAAATTCTCTCAGGGCACAAACTTTGTTTCATCTTTGCACTTTGCCAATCCTGTAAGTATTTCAAGGTTTAGAGACCTGTCACCTGCTCTCTTCTTCCCAGATGGAATCTTTCTTGTGTGTTATGTTCATTAATTAAAGACATGTATGAACCATTGAGTGAAGCTGCCATTCTAGATCTCACACTGAAAATGGTGTTCCTACCCGCTTTTGCCTCTGCAAGACGAAGATGCAACATTCATACCATGTCTGTTGACACTGGAAGTCTTCAGTTTAATGGGCATTATGACTCTATTTCCCTTCTCTGCCAACCAGGCTTTCTAGCTCCCGTTCCCACTGAGATTTCCAGTCTCAGTCAAGTCTGCGCAGGGGATGGTCAAGATAGACTCTTATGCCCCATATGTGTTCTCCGTTTCTACCTTAATACCTCCAAAGCAAAAAGAAAGGTTAGGAAACATCTCTTTCTTAAGGACTTAAGAGCTCCGTAGACATTTCAGCTGCCACTATCTCCTGGTAGATTGTCACAACAATAAAAAGAGCCTATGAGTCCCTCACTGATTGAGATCTCACCTCTATGAAACTAAAAGTTTGAGCTGTTGCTATCTCATGTGCCTACTTTAATCATTCCTCAATGGAGGATATAATAAAGGCAACTTTTTGGCTGTTCCATGCTATGTTTTCCTCCTTCTACCTCAGCTCATTGGCAAAACAGAGGGCATGCTTTTTCTTCTCTGGGCCCCATTGTTACAGCACAGTTTACTACTCTGAGAGACATAAACCTTCTATAGCTGGACCTCTCCCTCTATGGTGAGAAATTTAATTTCTCTGTTTTTGATCAGTTTAACATTAGCCTAACCCTACTTACACATTCAGCTAAGCAATAGTGACAGGATAAGTAATTAAAATGTTGTTTTTTCTGGGGTAAAACTAATTTTAATTATGCAGTGCTTACCTGTTGCTATTGCCAAATACCCTCTTCCCATCCCACTCTGATGTCTTGCATAATTATTGTCTGTGAACAAGATGACACATTACATTTACCTACTGTGCATGACCAGTCTACATACAGAGTAGTGTGTAAAAGGTAAAAAAGTCATACTGACATTTCTTCATTCTGTGTTAGGATGTATTCATGTCAAACAGACACTATATTATCAGCATGAAAATAGATTAGCTAAGCAATAGCAACAGGTAAATACTGCTTAATTTTACACACACACACACCTGCCCTGAGAAAACTACATTTCACTATAAATCCGAATCTCTTTGTCCAAGAATATTATTTTTGATGAGCACTTTGTATTGCCAGTAAATAAATAATTTGAATAAATCAATTCCAGCCCAATTGAACTACTGAGAGAGTATGAATGTGTATGTGTATGTTAAGACCGATGTTTTAAAGATGAAAACAAGTGATACTGCATTCATATACAAAGCAATCAAGTGTCCTTCCTTTAATTAATTTCCATGAAACCTGTAACCATTGTAATCACCCCTTCCTGCTGTTAAACCTGCTATGATGGGTAGTACCCCCAAAGTGGCAGGGGAATTGATTAAAATACTATACAAAGGAAACTGATGCCTGACCCCATTTTTCTCACATACACATCCACTGATAAGTAACTGTAGATACATATTGTTGTAGATATGTGTTAGTATTAACCCATATTTTCCAGTAATACAGATATCTAACACAAGTTACAGTAATAATGCAGATGGATTAGAATATTCCATGTGACCAGTTTGGCTATGAAGGCAAAGAATCATTACTCTTTTTCTTTATATTGTTATGTATATTTAATTTAATTGTCTGTTTGTTAGTTTAAAAAAAATATATTATTTCATTACATGCTATTGTAATGTAACATTGTAAGTTGGACTTGACCTTGTCCAAAATTGAGTTCATTTTTGCTTGACCTAATTGACTTTTTTAAAAAAATGTTTTATTTCATTTTATGTCAACTAATACATACCGGTAGCTAAATTATTCTCTATGTGTATGAGCTTAATATCCGGATTATTATTCATGTAAACAGGAAGGAGTAAATATGTTTATGTAGGTCGGGTTTTTGGAATCTCCTAAGTGAATTTTACAGGTTATTGTGTTGTAAGTAAACAAGGCTCATTAGATCATTCTAGAAGGTTATTTTCCATTAGGTAATGTTTTTTTTTTTTAGAAAATGCTAATTGTGACCTCAGGTCAAGTAGAGAACTATATAATCTTGTAATTGTGAGGACTTGGTCATTCATGCTTTAACATCTAGCACATTCAAGTTGTATTATATGTTGTGACCAGTATTTTTATTTATTTTGGGCTGGAATCATTTTTGTTCAAATTATTGACTTCAAGTGATTTTTTTCTCTGGAAATACAATGGTTCTCTGATAAAATTCTTGGATAAAGACATTTACTGGAATTTATACTGAATTCAAACCTGAAATTATATTACTGTGATTCAACAAGAGACTGTTGACACATCAGCATTCCATAAGCTATGATGGACATGTCATCGCCTTCAGTTTTGGATCTCTTTTGGACTTGTATTGAGTTTTATTCAGGACTTTAAATTACTAGGACTTATGTCTGTAATTCTTGGATTATTTTGGGATTTAATTCTTAATACCGTAAGTTCTTTTCTCATTTTCACTTTGTATTTGAGGGAAATAAATTATTTGTTAAATTTTACAAAGCTTGTTGTCTTTCACTCTTTTCTGTTACATATTTTAAGAGCATAGACTAGTAACAGAAAATTGTGGGCTTGTCCAGGATACGAATTTTGCTAAAATATTTCAGAAAACTTTGTTTTAGAAATTTAAATTCCCCTGGTTTCAGAATTTTTAAAATCCCAATTATTTTTTCACATTTTAGAGATCTTAGTGAAATCAACAACCTTTTTACGTTGTCATCTAAAGTGGAGATCTTTATTTGAAATCCTACCCATAAGCAGTTAGACTTTTTGATAAAAGATGAATTGCTTCAGTTTGCCAGAAAATATCTTTCTGAAGAAAAAGTTTCTTTAACGAAGCAAGAAATATAAATTATTTTGATCCAATATTTGGTGGAAAAGAATGTTGTACATAAAAGGGCTTTTAATTTGATTAGTAAGCTGTATCAGACTCTAACATAAAAGTAAAGGAATTGAAATTAAAATAAAGAGGGAATTAGAGCTAAGAAAGCTTGAACTTCAAGAAAAGACAGATGCAGTTAAAGTGGAAAGAGAGAGGAAAATGCAGTTGCAGAAAGAAGAGAGAGAGAGACAAATGCAGTTACAGAAAGAAAACAAATGCAATTGCAATTGGAGAAAGGAGAAACAAATGCAAATGCAATTGGAGAAAGAGGAGAGACAAATGCGAATGCAAAAAGAAAAGGAAGACAGAATTGAAGAGAGAAAGTTAGAAGAAGAAATGGAATATCAATTTAGACTAAAAGAATTAGAGCTGGCAAGTGAAAAGCACATCCCCACCTTACATACAAATTCAAGTTTTGATCTTACTAAGAATATTAGGTTAGTGCCCACTGTTAGAGATAAAAAAGTAGATAAATATTTTCCTTATTTTAAAAAAATTGCTAAAAATTTGAAATCGCCAAAAGAGCATTGGACTCTATTATTACAGAGTGCACTTTTTGGCAAAGCCTGAGACATCTATGCTTCCCTGTCAGTACAGCAAAGTGTTGACTATGATCTGGTTAAGAAATGCATCTTAAAGGGTTATGAGTTAGTCCATGAGGCTTATTGGCAAAAGTTCTGGAATTATAAAAAAGAAGCTGGACAATCTCATGTTGAATTTGCAAGAGAAAAAGAGCAATTATTTGATAGCTGGTGCTTAGCCAAGAAAGTTGATCAAGATTATGAAAATCTAAGACAACTCATATTACTTGAAGAATTCAAGAATTGCGCCCATAGTGACGTTAAGACTCATCTTGATGAGCATAAGGTTGAAACTTTAGAAAATGCTGCTTGTACTGCTGACAAGCATTCCTTAGCTCATAAAGTTTCTTTTGTAAGTAAGTCTTCCACTCAGCAGTCTTCTGGTAAAAAAGTATTTCAGCCTAATATGAGCCCTTCTAATCTCAGTCTGGCACAACTTTTAGAAAATCAGGTTTCTGATAAGAATGATCAGATTTTCTTATCACTTCCTGCATGTACCTATTGCAAGAAGGAAGGACACATTATTTCTGATAGCCACAAATTAAAAAATAAGCAACAGAAATAAGACAGACTTATTCCAAATGCTCTTATTTCTAATAGGTCATGGTCATGGTCATGTATTGAAAGCAATACATTTGTTGGGTCTAATAAACCCCAGTCTGATTTTTTTATGTAGAATTATGAACCATTCATGTTGAAAGGTTCTATATCACTTGTGAGTGATTTGGCCAATTCTATCCCTATTAAAATTTTAAGGGACACAGGTGCTTCTCTCAGTCTTTTAATTTCAGGTACTTTGCCTTTTTCTGAGAAGCCTTCTTCTAATGAGAGTTTTCTTATTCAGCAAGTAGAGTGCGGCTTTGTTAATAGTCCTCTCCATTGTGTAAATTTGTCATCAAACTTAGCCTCACGACTCGTGACAGTCAGAACAGTGTTGTCTTTATCCATTGAGGGCATTCATTTATTACTAGGCAATGACCTAGCTGGAGATGAGGTTGTGGTTAATCCACTTGTAACTGACAAGCCTTGTTTGGATCAGAAAGTTGATCCTGTTGAAAAAGAATTTCCTGATTTATACCAGGCATGTGCAGTTACTAGAGCTGTGGCAAATAAAGCTCATGAGAAAGATGTTGATCAGGAAAGTATTCCTTTAGCTGATACATGTATTGGTCAGGCTTTTGATGAGGTCACTTTTACTCTTTCTTTGGATCAATCAGAGGGTATTGATCACAGTGATTCTCTTTTAACTACTCAGTCTCTTTATCTAATCAGGGAGACAAAAAACAATTACTTGTCGTCGAACAGGAAAAAGATCCTGAGGTCTCCTATTTCTTTCAAAGGACCATTAGTGAAACTGAAGCCACAGAAGTACCTTTTTGTTTTTTCTTTAAAAATGGGATTCTTATGAGAAAATGGAGACCACCTGAGGTTCCTGCTGGTGACGAGTGGTCAGTCAGCTATCAAATTGTAGTTCCAAAATCATACAGACAGGAAATTCTTAGTCTGGCCCATGAAATTCCTTTGACTGGTCATTTAGGGATAAAAAGACTTATCACAAGATCATGAATCACTTCTATTGGCCAAAAATTAAAAGTGATGTTTGTAAATACTGCAGATCTTTTCATACTTGTCAAATGGTAGGAAAACCCAATAAGAAGATACCTAAGGCTCATTTGCAGTCTATTCCTGCATTTGACGAACCAGAATAATTGTAGATTGTGTCAGTCCCTTACGTAAGACCAAGTCAGGTAACCAATACTTGTTGACCATGATGTGTGCATCAACAAGATTTCCAGAGGCAATTCCTTTGAGGAATATTAAAACTAAAACAATAGTAAAAGCTTTGATAAAGTTTTTTACTCAATTTGGCTTTCCCAAATCTGTTCAATCTGATCAAGGGTCAAATTTTATGTCTGGAATTTTCCAGCAAGTTATGTATGAATTAGGCATCCAGCAATTCAAGTCTTCTGCCTATCACCCTGAGAGCCAGGGGGATTTAGAAAGATTTCATTAAACTTTGAAAAATATGATTCAGTCATATTGTTTTGATATGGGTAAAGTTTGGGATGATGGCATTCATTTACTATAGTTTGCTGTTAGGGAATCAGTTCAAGAATCTTTAGGATTCAGTCCTTTTAAACTAGTATTTGGACATACTATGCATGGACCATTGACATTGTTAAAAGAGAAACTTCTTTCTAATGAAGATACAAAAATTAATCTTCTCGATTATGTTTCCAAATTTAAGTATAAGTTGTCAAAGGCATATGAGGTTGCAAGAACTAATCTGCACTCTACTCAGTCAAAAATGAAATTAAGTTATGATAAAAGTACAAAGGAAAGGAGTTTTCAGCCTGGTGATAGAGTTCTGGTTCTATTGCCCATACCACAAAATCCCCTTCAGGCCAGGTATTATGGTCCTTACACAGTTGAAAAGAAAGTAAATGATTTAAATTTTATCATAAATTCTCCTGGGAGACAAAAGCAAAAACAACTGTGCCATATAAATATGTTAAAGGAGTATATGGATAGAGATAGCCAGGTTAATCATGCAATTAATTTAGTTGTACTTGTCCCACACACAAAGGATTTAAGTGAAGGAATGCAATCAGACTATTGACTTTGGAGTAAGAAATCATTGAAATTCAGAAATTATGAATAATCTGGACCAGAAACTTACACATTTGCAACAACAAGAGAAGAATGAACTCAAGCAGTTATTACTTGAATATGAGCACTTATTTCCAGATGTTCCTACAAGAACAAATAAAATCTACCATGTAGTTTAAATTGTAAATTCCACACCTGTGAAACAACACCTGTACAGGATGAACCCTCTCAAACAGGAATGCTTGAAAAAAGAAATTCAGTATTTGCTGGAGAATGATTTCATAAAGATGAGTAAAAACGACTGGAGTTCACCATGTATACTTGTTCCGAAACCAGATAATACTTTCCGCATGTGCACTGATTATAGAAAGGTGAACAGTGTGAATAAAACAGATTCATTTCCATTACCATTAATCGATGGCTACATTGATAAAATTGGAAATGCAAAGTATGTCACCAAATTTGACCTTCTGAAAAGATTTTTGCAAATTCCACTGACAGAAAGGGCAAAGGAAATTTCGGCATTCATGACTCCAGATGGACTTTATCAATATAAAGTGATGCCATTCGGATGAAATGTTCACCTAGTACTTTTCATTATTTAGTGATCATGATTACATCTGGTCTAGATAATAGTGATGCTTACATTGATGATGTCATCATCTACAATGACACCTGGAAAGATCATTTGGCGACAATTGAAAAATTCTTTGACAGACCCCCTGATGCAAATTTGAGAATTAATTATCCAAAAATGAGCTCTCCTGTGCTTGTGTAACATTTCCAGGACATATTGTGGGACATGGACAAGTTAAACCTATGGATGCTAAGGTCAAGGCTATCTCTGAATTCCCTGTGCCTATCAGTAAAAAGCAACTGATGTGATTTTTGGGTATGGCTGGATAGTATCAGAAATTTTGTTCCAATTTTTCCTTAATTGCTGAACCCCTAACAAATTTATTGAGCTAGAAAACCAAGTTTCATTGGTCTGAAAAATGTCAGGTGGCTTTTTATAAGTTAAAGGCCATATTAAGAGTGCATCGGTTCTTACAGCTCCAAATTTCAGTCAATCATTTAAACTGTCTGTTGATGCAAGTGATGTTAGGGTTGGAGCAGTATTGATTCAAGAAGATAAAAATGGTGTTGATCATCCAGTGTGCTACTTTTCTAAGTAATTAAATAAGCACCAGAGAAATTATTCCACAATCTAGAAGGAATGTTTGGCTTTGATATTGGCATTACAATACTTTGAAGTTTACATTAGTTCAGCTCCTTCTCTGATTATTGTGTTTAGTGATCACAACCCCCTTACTTTCATTGGCAAGATGAAAAAAACAAAATTCAGAGATTATTAAGGTGGAGTTTATTGTTGCAGGAATATAATATTGACATCAGGCACATGAAGGGAACAGTTATATTAATAGCAGATCCACTTTCACGTGTATAGAAATATATTGTGTTATGTATACTTTGTGTCATTCATAAGATTTCATCTTATTATTTTTTTTATCATAAGTATATTTGACTTATATTAAAAATAAAGCTTTATTTCAGAAATCTTTATGAGGGGAAGTGAAATGTATATTTAATTGTTTGTTTGTTAGTAGTGGTAAAAATTTTTATTTCATTCCATGCTATTGTAATGTAACATTGTATCTTGGACTTGACCTTGTCCAAAATTGAATTCATTTCTGCTTGACCTGATTATCTTTATTAAAATTTGTTTTATTTCATTTTATGTCAACAACTAATACATAGCTAAATTATTATCTATTTGTATGAGCTTAATATCCGGATTATTATTTAGGTAAACAAGACGGAGTAAATATGTTTATTTTGATAGGGTCTTTGCAATTTCCTTCATGAATTTTACAGTTATTGTGTTGTAAGTAAACAAGGCTCTTTAGATCATTCTAGGTTATTTTTCGTTAGGTAAATTTTTTTAATAGAAAATGCTAATTGTGACGTCAGGTCAAGTAGAGAACTATATTATCTTGTAATTGTGAGGAATCGGTCATTTGTACTTTAACATGTAGCCCTTTCAAGTTGTATTATATGTTGTGACCAGTATTTTTATTTATTTTGGGCTGGAATCTTTTTGTTAAAATTATTGAATTCAAGTGATTATTTTCTCTGGAAATACAATGGTTCTCTGATAAAATTCTTGGATAAAGACATTCAGTGGAATTTAACTGAATTCAAACCTGGAATGATATTACTATGATTCAAGAAAAGACTGTTGACACATCAGCACTCCATAAGCTGTAACAGACATGTCATTGCCTTCAGTTTTGGATCTCTTATGGACTTGTATTGAGTTTTATTCAGGACTTTAAATTACTAGGACTTGTGTCTGTAATTCTTGGATTATTTTGGGATTTAATTCTTAATACCATAAGTTCTTTTTTCTCATTTTCACTTTGTATTTGAGGGAAGTAAATTATTTGTTAAATTTTACAAAGCTTGTTTTCTTTCAGTCGTTTCTGTTACTTATTTTAAGAGCATAGACTCATAACAATTTATCATAGTAACTATGATATGTATATCTAATCTAAATATAGCAAAACTAACTACATTACTTAAATAAATTGTTGGTATAAATTAAATAATTTCACTAAGAAAATAACTTAAAAAATTTTCAGATGATAAAACTCAGTATTGTCAGCATTTGATAGAAAAGCCTTGTAATGAATATACAGATCTTCTCCATATTGAACAAATTTTTAGAATAATATTAGAAACATACTTTATTTTTCTTAACTCTTTTTAGTTCAGGAGCCATATATTTTATGGATGACGTCTATTTATGATGTATGTGGGAACTACATATTTATGGTCAAGATCAGCTAGCTCTGTATTTGCATACCTTATTTTATGGCACAGGACACTAATGTCTACGGATGTCCAATCTCGGCCAATCATTCCATCATTATCAGGGAGATAGCACCAGCTATAGGCCAATAGATAATGGCTTTGAGGTGAAGATGTGACAGCAACCTCTTATGGGTCATGCTATGGTGACCTTTGAATTAGCCAATGAAAATCCAGCTTTCAGAAATCTGAAAGTGAATCCGATTGTTTGGCATACATTGATGCTCTTTAGGTATGCTGCTCATTCTCCCAAATGTTAGCATATAAGACCTCATCTGACTGGCTGATAAAATTAGCAATTATGCTAATAACATTGGTCACTATAACATGACCACTAAGCAGTTGCTGTCAGATCTTCAGGTAGTACAGTGGAGATCTGATTTTAATCAGATTGCTCTGACATCACATGTTGATAGTCAAGTGCTGTGACATGGTCATCCGATGTAATTACAGTATAGATTTAAGTTCCACAAAATCTAGCTTAAACTAGTGGTCAAGTTTGTTTATCCATGAGTCTGTCATATATTGAGATTTTTCTTGTATTGGAGAATACATTGCACCACCAACAGTGAGTACTGTAACAAGTTTGAGAGGGACCAACGATTCATTTTCAGAGGTGTTGGGAGTTGACTCTGAGGTATTCCTTTCATTGCCTGGCCAAAAGTTTTTTTTTTTTTTTTAAAGAGAGAGAGAGAGAGAGAGAGAGCAGACACTTCTGGTGCTATAAAGTTATGTTTGATCTGACTCTCTCTCTCTCTCTCTCCCTCTCACATGCACACACACACACACACACACACACACACACACACACAACAATCGAGTTGAAAAGGAAATGGAAGAGAGAAAGGGAGAGAGAGAGATCCATTACTTAATGAACCCACTCTTATGACATCAGTATGAAATGTATGTGACTTGGGAATCTAATAATAAAGACCTTCATTTATTACTTTCGACCTGATGGAAATTTTGTTTTCCACATCAGTTTCATATTTACAGACCTAGTTTAACACTAGGCCAATGAACATAAAAAAACTGAATGTATTTTGTTCTTTTTTGATTTTCCTAAAATGTTTGACAACGTGGAAGTTACATAAACATATTAATAAATTCTTACCCTAATAAAATTGTGTATGAAAAGATTTTGATCCACTATTGCTATAGAATACATGTACATGAGTGTTAAAGTAAAAATAAATGTTTAATCCGAAATGAAGTAAAGATTTCCAAAGCAATTGCGACCATATATTAGAAACAAAACAGTCTTGCATGAAATTGTAATCTATTACATGTAATAGTTCTCAAGAGTTGGAGTAATTTTAAAAAGAATTGCTATAACAAATGTAATGGACAAATGCTTGTACTTAAACACTTCGGTAATAAATGAATACACTGCTCTCCTTTACAGAATAATTTTCAGTAAGGAAAACTGCATAACCTTGGCACAGTGTTCAGTAAAATAAATCACCAGTTGTTTCAATTTCAGACTCCTGCAGTTTTAAAGTTTGCATGTAAATAAATTCCTCAATTTACACATGAGCTTTAATTTAAAAATGTGTTTCATAAAATATTTCACTTTAAATTTGATATGCACATAATATGAAAAATAACTACCTGCAATTCAGTGAGGTTGATATATAAAGTTAGTATTTTGTGCAATTCAGTATGGTCCACATACAAAGTTATCCTTTTGTAGTTATCACTGTTAATTGCCTTGAAAAATACAGCTGTAACTTTATGTAAATGTGTTTAAGTAAAATATAAATAATCCATAGATTGCAATGACCACCAGCAGAATTTCATTACCTATAATTATTTTGTAGTTTACCTGGTCACTAGACCAACAATCCGCTTTTTTTTTGTGGCATTACTGGTAGCCATAAATGTCAGAAAAAAAAGCCAAGATCTACTTGTTGGTTTAACCTGGTTACAATAATAATCTGTTAAGATTGTTGCTGAGAAATCTATTATATTTCAAATATTTATGGCAGGTTGCAAGTAATAATCATCATTGAAAATCTCAAAACTTTTGATCTTTGATTTATTATCAATGAGAAATAATTCTTTTAACTCCACCAGTACTTTTGGTAATAGTGACTTAACAGGCCTCTCATGTCTACAACTCCAGTCAGTAGAATACCTGACAACCAGTGTCACTTGCAAATGTGTACTGCACACCAAGAACTCCCATCCATCATTGCAAAAGTCAAATCTCAGTATTCATACTCAGACTGTTGTTTATTTCAGCCTCACTTGGCAATAAAGATCAACAATCTTATTTAGCTTTGCAACACACTGGCAGTCCTCAGCTGCTAGTTTGTACCATACGTAACCAAAAAATAGCACACCACTCTATTGTATCAAGAGAAGTCCCAAACTAATGGCCATGATATTACTGCTGCACTTGATGATATTACACAAAAAACTTCAGATGTAGACAGTGGAATCTACAGAACTTAATATATAAATTTGGTAGACCATTAACAGTTGTGCTCAAACTAGCAGAACATTAGATGTATTAAAAATAACATCTTAAAACAACTAGCAGCAGAGGAGGTGAACAGACCACTTGCTTGAATTGTCATTTGTCTGAAAAATAAAGCTTCCTACGAAAATGAAATCTGAATGTCGATAACGCTAAACCAAAGCCTCTAACTGACCGAGAATTTCTCTAATTGGGTTAGCTCATTTTGTTACTTCACCTTTGACTCATTGTTTTTGTTTTTTATAGCGTGTTTCATTTACTCGCTGGGTCACTCAATTTTGGTCGTTCACCTCTGCTGCGGTAATTAAATCATTGTTAATATCAAATAATGGAATCTCATACAGCTAGATTAGCTCGATAGCAACTAGAGGCAATTAAAAGATATCTTCCGCTTCGTAATAATGTCAAGCAACAACTACAAGCGCGTAGGAGTCTCAGGTTGAATTTGCAGAAGGTGCAGAACAATTATTTAAACCAATCACAAAAACAACTAAAGGTATGTTTCCAAAGTTAGAGGAAACCACTAAAACAACTGAGAAAATAGCGGGAAGAACTAAGGATATGAAAAAGATTTTACGAGGAATGGCTGACGATGAGAGCTGAATTGGCTGCTGCTGAACTGGTTGAACTGGCTGCTGCTAAAGCAAAAGTAAAAGTTGATGCGGTTGATAGATTTACTGAAGAAGCTACTGATTTTATCAAAGAATACGATGAAGATGAATTACATGAATTTGCTGTGAAAGGCTTTAAAAAGAGAGAAAAATATTTAAAGCCTGAACATGCTAAAGTTAATATAGATCGTGAAGGTTGGCATAGATGGATATATCGCGTAAATACAGGACTTGACAAGGTTAAAAACAATGATCAAAATTATATTAAATTCAGACAAAAAATACATAAATACGTTAGAGGTATAGTTTTCGAAAAAGATACTACGGAACAACAACTAGTACAACAAAAACAACAAATACAAGAAGAAAGAGAACAAAGAAAATGAGCAGAACAATTAGAAAAAGAAGTTTAAAAAAAAAGAAAGAGAACGTAAAAAACAAGAAGAAGCAGCAAGACCAAAACGAAAATATACAAAAAGAAAACAACAAACTCCTTTAACACCAGAACTAGAAAAGCAGATAGAAGAAGAAGTATTAAGAGAAACTGAAGAAAGTTTACAGCTTCCACCACCATTAAAAGAAGAACGAGAACAGAGTTTACAGCCTCCATCAATACCAAGAAGGAAAAAGACACCTCTAATAGCTGATGACCCTGAAGAAGAAAGTTTTCAGCTTTTACCAAAACAATGATTGGAAGAACAAACAAAAAGATTAGAATCAATATTACAACGAAGAAGAGATCCTCAAAGAAGTTCACAACTCCCACTCTCTCAAGAAGAATCTGAAGGTTTTACTGGAAGTGGTTTTGTTACTTGCCCCAACAATGTCCTTGCCGACGTTGATAGATTAGAAATTCTCAATGGAGGAAAACAAGCAGGTAATAATTCCCCAGAAATCATTAATGAAGCAGCTGATATTTGTAAAAGATTATTTACAGGTGGTGTTATGGATACTGGTGTTTATCGGTCCCTTATTAATGAAATCGCCGATGATTACCGTAGTGATTGATTGTATGCAATTAGATATAATGACTATAATAAGATGATCATACATAATACTCAACGTAGACCGACTATGGTCAGGGTAATAAATTCATGATTACCAGTGTACAAAACGATCTACGGAGATGGACTCGGTGATGTTGTTCAGGGTCTATTTAGATGGATAGCCCCAAAAGCAATACCGACCGCAAAGCAACTAGGAATGAAAGCTATTGATGTTGTTCGTGAAAAAGGTATTGGTGCTGTTGGTGATGTTGCTAGTAAAGCATTCTCAGCAATCAAGGAGAGACTAGCACGATTAATACGACGAAAACCTCAGCCAGTAAAATTACCCAGCACTGAAGTGATGCCTGCAAATGTTAGTAAAATAATAAATCAAGCTGCTAATCAAAAACTAGCAGAGTTGGCTGGTGTACCATTATCAGAAAAAGAAAAAAATATATGCTAGTCTAATAGCTGGAAGTGGTCTTCGTGTTAGACGATAGCAAATAAAATAAAGATGTTCAAACGTATATCTGATCCCGCATTCGACATGGATGCACCAGTACTCAAAGATGAGTCTGTGCATGATTATCAGTATTATTCTTATGATGCACGACAGCCAGATCAACGTGGGCGAATTGAACTGCAAGTTCAGGACACAAGCAGATATTTCTTACTTGCTGAGGCATTTATTGAAGTAGAAGGTGAAATTTAAAAAACAGATAATACTAAATATGCCGCTGATGTTAGTGTTGGTTTTGTTAATGGTATTATGGTGTTATTTGACAGCGCTACGTACATGATCGACGGAAAAATTATTGAATCAATTCAGAAAGACGTTGACGATGCCACGATGATACTTGGCCTTGCAAGATACAGTGACGATTATTCAAGATCAGCTGGTCCGTCAATGATGTTTACCAAGGACAATTCTGATCACGCTGACAACAGACAATATCATATAAGACGACCAAGAAACTTTGCTGACAATGCTGATGTTGATATGTGGCCGGTGGTTCATAGTTCTAATCCAGAATTTAATTTAGGATTCACAGCACGTTGATCAATGTTGAAAGGTGGAAGAAGAAGATTTTCATGTGCAATTCGACTATCACATATCTTTGGATTTTGTAGAAATGTCAGAAAAGTCATTTTCGGAGCTAAGCGTACAGTTGTACTCGTACGAAAGGCTACAGACGATGATGCAATATGGCGACCCATTGGTGATGCTGGTAAAGTAATTCCTATGAAACTTTCATTGTGGATGCCGGTAATGACTCCAACAATACCTGAAGAAGAACGTTTACTATCTTTGATGAGTCAAGGTGGTAAATCAATGTTATCATGGTTGACAATGACCACAAATAGTGTTCAAAGCACAATTAACGGTTTATTCACATGGCAAGTAGCTTCTCAGCAAGGAATAGCCGCACCAAGATACTGCACGAGTAAACTCACAAACACACAGTATAATGATATTTGACGACCTTGGTGTTACTGAGGTTTCACTGAGGATAAATGGGCATCAAGAACCAGCTGAGGATATATTATTAAATTTTGATCAAAATCATGTAGCACGTGCATATCATCGTTTGATGTCATTTATGGGTTGCGATCAAAATGTTGATTCTGGTTTACAAATATCACAACTAGATTTTACAACGTTGTATCCAATATATTATTTTTCATTGGAACACTTGGATTTACTAGACAATCTGTCGTTGATATACACTTTCGAGCTCGTGTAGCTCGACTGCCCGCTGGTGGTAATTATAGGGCAATCGCTGTTATACTCAGCGATAAATCAATGTTACTTGAAGGTGTTGGCGGACGAATGCGAGTCGTTGATGCTCCAGTAGAAAACATGTAATTAGATCGTTCATAATATTATAATGTCATATCATCATGTTAGTATTACTCTGACTCCAGGTCAGATTAAAAAGCTACAATCAGCATCAAAAGATAACCGTGGAATAAAACTATCACTGAAAAAAGAACAGATTGCAGGTGGTCCAAATAAGCTTTCATTATCGGAACATCAGCTCAGGCATTTCAATAAAGCCAAACAATCAAAGAACGGCATATGACTTAATCTTTCTACGGGTGCCATTAAAGACACCACCAAGACGGGTGGTATATTTCCACTTCTTGCAGCTATACCAGCATTAATAGCAGCTGCAGCCCAAGCTGTTGCAAAAGCAGCTGCGTTAGGTGCTGTTGGAACTGCTGCTGGAATGGCATTGAAGAAAGCAATGGGTCAAGGAATAAAAACCTCCAAAAAAGGGAAGGGGTCTAAGATTGCCAGGGACCCCATATTCATGGTATGGAAGAGGTTTAAGACTTCCCGGGACAGTTCATTGATTCTGCCCATGTCCAGTTTTGATTTACTTGATGCTGCTAAAAAATTAAACATAAAAAACTTCAGATGTGTTTTTATGCTCGATCAATTACCAAAACAACCAAAACAATATTGAAACTGGTATTATTAATCTCGATGAAAACTCTGGTCCAGGTACTCATTGGGTTGCATACGCGATTGATCCACGTGGAATTGTTTATTTTGATTCGTACGGACTAGCACCACCAAAAGAACTTTTAAAATATGTTAGCAACATGCAAAGTATTCCAATCTGGTATTCAACATTACCAACACAAAAATTAACAGATCCGCCAATATGTGCTGTACTTGATGCTGTTTCGTCGTCAGCACCACCTCATAAAGTCGTGCATGAAGATACTACATAATCCAATATTTAAACAGACATTAGTAAATATAATGGTAGATATTTACGGAAGATCTTCTCACGGTAAAGCTCAGCAGCAAGGCGACTTATCTAAATATGCAACTCTTGACCAGCTCAGAAATGAAATCGATAATTTATTAAACATTACAAGTGTGGATCAAAATGAAGTCGTTGTTTTTCAGGATAAACAAGGACGATTAAAGACAAGTAATATACAACTACCAGATATACTTGTACGAATTCCCACTGCGGTTGTTAATAATATCGTTACTTTTACTGATCAAGGTAAAATACAAGATTCCGGTAAGTCAGTTAACGATTATATCAAGAGAACTGGTGATTCTTTCACAGGTAACAATATCATGAATCGAAATAAAATTATAGACCTTGGAAACCCAGCCGCAGATATGGACGCTGTAACAAAAAAATACGTCGATGATCAAGAATCTAAGTACGTATTAGCCAACGGTGGTATAATGCGTGCATTTCTCAACATGAATAATAATGGTATTAATAATCTCAGAACACCAGAGTTAGATTTTGACGCTGCAACAAAAAAATACATCGCTGATAGTAATATCCCGATGACGACATCATTAACAACAATCAATGATGGAATGACCGCATTCAGGACTGATTTTTCTAATCACGTACAAACGTTCCTAAATCTTCGTCGAAATATAAACAGATCTATTAATGAATTTTTTGGAAGTCCAGCAGTTGTTGATATCAAACTCACCCACATTAACACAAGACTCAACGATATTGTCAGTGGAATTCCTAATATTGTTAATAAAACAAATCTGATTAAAATTCCTCACAATCAGATCATCAATATAGCATACACAGTAGCATCAGGATCAGCAACATGGTCACTGCAAAATAACACTATGAAACATACCGCTGAGGTCACTGGTGTGTACAGGCTGTCCGTGTTCAGCTCTGCAAAATTTAGGATTTTTACTACATTTCCATGGCGTCATTCAACCGATAATTTTTCTGGAGTTGTATCTATAGTGTTAAATAAAGATAACGAAGAAACGTTTATACTGGGACCATCTGATAAAAAATTAACCGCAGCGTCATATTGGTGGTGTCTGGAATTTGTAGCTGAAACTCCTTTATTAATTACTTAATAAAAATATAATGAATCAAACCTCAATCGACGTTTAACGTCACAGATACAGTCAAATATGTGAGTGTCAGATTGAACTAAAAAAATATCATTGACGATTATACAGTAAAAGTAAAAAAATATGGCATGCGCATGGTTGTCATTGATATAATTGTTTATTCAGTTTCTGCTATTATTGCTGGAACCGGATTATTATCAACAATAACAATGATAGCGCCTACAGTTGTAAGAATTGTCGTTTCAACTTTGACTACTATCGCAGGCATTCTCAGTATTATCGCTAAGAAGATAGATACATGTACAAATACTAAATTACACGAGTATATAATAAAATTACATGCAGCAACAACAGCGTTTTGTAAACTATCGTCATATCTCTCGTCGTATCTTAGTGATGGTAAAATATCTGATGAGGAGTTCGCAACGATAATGAGAACTTACGATGAAGTATTCCTTGACAATAGCCAAGGTGAAAAAGTGGAAGATTAAATTCCCGATTGAAAATAATAACAGTAATAATAATAATGTGAACGTCGAGCGAATTATTACAACAGATTGTCACTAACACAGCACCGTTGAAAACCACAATGATATCGACGAGTTCGACCAATCCTGAATTTAGCATTAACTTTCCAACCGCAATTCCAGCAAAAGAAATGGTGCTGGCACAATTGCGAGTTTATCATAGCTGGCCAAATATTAGATCAAAATCATTCGGCGGATTACAGCCAAATAATTTGCTGGTATTTGCAAATAAGAATAAACCTGATGGAACTCCTGATTGGCAAGTTGTTGGTATTCCCATGGGCAGTTATCAAATAGATGAAATCAACGATGAATTCCAACGCAGAATTAAATCTATAACAGGTAAAGAATCAAAAATAGCAATTACTGTTTACGAACCAACATTATCAGCAATGATTGAAATAAATTCTCCTGATTATTCTGTAGATATTTATCAAAGTTTGATTAAATCAGTATTAGGATGGCCTGAAGCTCCACCGGCTTATACAGGCCCACTGGAACCAAAACGATTTGATTTCGTTACAGATAAAAGAATATTTTTAAAACTACCAGAATATGGAAAAAAATATCCATGGGTAGTAGATTTAAGTAAAGTTGGATTTGAGCAATATGATTATTTTATAAATCAATATCCTGGTTGGAAAGGCATGATATCAACAATTGATGTTAAAAAATTTGAATCATTTTCTGATCCGATTTTATCTGATTATAGTCGTAAATATTAAGTTATGTTGGTTTTAACCGGAGATATTATAGAATCATACAGCGATGATTTAAAAGTTCAGATAATTGAAACAATACAACATATACATCAAATTGTATCAGACTTTGAATATTTAAATAATATTATCAGATCAGTTAAATATACATCATTAGATCCAAAAAGAGATAATTACATTGACACTTATATAATTAATGAAAATGATCCAATTCAACATATTTCAGTTGGAGATGTATTTAAAAAAGCGTTTCTTAAATACTATAAAATAACAGATGAACAGTTACCAAGATTTGTAATTCCAGGATTTGATACTACAGAGATAAAGAGAGCAGTTAATGAGCTGATTGATGAATGTTTCCCAATGATACTTGAATCATGGAGAAAAGTAGCCCCGCTACCGGTTATTCTTAAACATGATAATGATCCATACTGTGGAGGCTGCCATATCTCACCTGGTATTGTTAATATAACATCAACAATCGCAGTCAATCTAGTATGTGATGTAATTGATGGCAGTTATCAAGTAGATCTTTCAAAGTCTAGCCAGGCCCAGCAAGGATATATATTATATTCATTTAGTCCTCAAGCGCCCCCTGGGTGGTTAATTGTATCTGAGCCAATTAACCCCTTGTATCTAAGTGTACATAATCGGCTATTATCAAGGATACATTTTAAACTTACTGACCAGACTGGACACGTTTTGGATTTAAGAAATGAAGAATTGAATATTAATCTCTATGTGAGATCGTAGAACGTCTGAGTAAATATTTATTGTAGAATAAAAAAAAAATAATCTGATTCAGAATAAGTATTATATTCTTCTGATTCTGAAATGATATGTTATAACAGTATTTATTTTTTTACTGATTTTTCATAATCTGAAAGGGTTAAAATCCTATCAAAAACAGAATCTGGTGCACATACACATATAATGAAGCTAGATAACTCTGTCAAGCAAAAGCTCTTTCTGCAGAGTAAATTAAGTAAGCAATTATCTGCTTTGCTACTGCGTCGATTCATAAGACCACGGAGATAGTTCTATTTTCTTTCATTGTAACAGTTATTATTTAGCGATTTAATTGTTCTCTGTAAGCAATTAGCTGTTAGTGAAGCAGCAATTTGTAACAAAGAAGGATATTTATACACCTTTTTGACTCTGATGATCTCAGAAAAACATTAAATCACGTCGGCTTGAAAGTGCGTAAATTACAAATCAGAGTTATTTTTAGCTCTTACCTTTTCTGTATACATGTATTTTAACCTAGCAAATGAGAACTTACGCAGAAAATGTAATGTGCGATTATTTTATACAGTATATTTTATGAAGTGTGTTTGGAAATTGAAGTAAATCCATGCTAAAGTTCTACAATAACTGATTTTATTCACTATGCCAGGTGTGGCATGTTATATTGATCTGCATGTACTCTTCAGCTTCTGGACTTCCTGTGTAGAATTATCATATTTTGTGAAATTTGTTCAAAAATAAAGTAAATCTATGCTACAGTTCTACAATAATTTGTGATTTTATTCAGTATACTGGTCGTACGTAATTTGCCTGCTTATTCAGTATTGGGTAACTACATGATAATTTCTTGAACGTATATTTACAACTGAATTTCATAGCTCAGTGTTAAAATGTTGGATTCTCATACTGACGCACTGGGTTCGGTTCCCGCAATGGACGAAATCGAAGGGTAGGCTCTGGACCGAAGCTCCAAGGAATTCAATAACCTCTCATCACGTTGAACAACGTGGTGAGTGCGTTTTTCACTTACCCCGGGGTTTGATTTGGTGGTGGGGTTATTGAATTTGCAATGCCTAGACAGTCATCTGAATCTCTAAGTTTCGTTTCGTTTAGTGATTCGCTGGGGGATGCGTCTATGCAAGCTCCCTAAAATAAACAGTACCACATGTGAGCTCTCTACCTCATTTGAAGGGTACCCCACACAGGAACATTCAGAAAGAATGTCTGCCAAAAAGAAAAGCCCAGTGGGGTGCCCCATAAAAGTCATAAGAAAGACATCAATGTAAGGACCCCTCAAAGGCACAAAGGCAATGAAGGGACCCCAATAGAACGGTAACCACTCACTATGATACTGTTTATTTTTGTTATTTTTAATAATAATAATAATAATAATAATAATAATAATAATAATAATAATAATGATAATAATAATAATAATAATACACAAAGACCAAGTCAGTCAATTTCAACCTTTAACCTTTGAGGTCAAAGTTCAATGTCAGAGGTCAAAAGTCAAGGTCAAGATCAAAAGGTCAAGGTTAAAAGTAAAAAAAAGTTCAAGGTCAAAGGTCAAGGTTAAAAAGTATCATTATTATTATTAATTATTTTTAATTTAAACAAATATATATAATGAAAATATTAATATTATTTGTGCTATTGAAAAATTACAACATGACGGAATAAAGATATCTGATAATCTTAATCCTCAGAATATTATGTGTGATTTTGAATCATTACAACAACGAAAATTTGAAAATAAATATACATTACCATCCGATTATAGATTCATGAAATTAATTTATCAATCTATGTTACAGTCACTGGCAACTGTTATGGATAATCAGGTGAAGCTATTTACCCCTCTTGCACGTTCAATCTAAAAAATAAGATCCGAATTGTCTCACGAGTATGAAACAAAAAAGATTGTAAATAATCGTGTAATGCAGTCAAGAAAGATTATGTCCGGTGACTTTGTCACTGGTGAAAAAACCCATCACAAAAGTGAAAGCAGCGACAGTGAATTCAGCGACAATGAAGGTGGACCAGTGACTGTGGTAATCGCTGAACAAAAACCCTGGGAAAATTGACAGAGTCGAACTATACAGTAAAAAAATATTTATTTATTCCGAATCAGATAATAATAATAATAATAATAATAATAATAATAATATTTACCCAGAATCAGATTTATTTATTATTATAATATTTTTATTTTTTCTGTTTTTTGTAGGATTTTCACAATTTCAGGTACTATTTACCCACCAAATCATCAAATTTGGCTGATAATAATCACGGGACAGAGTTATTTTGTTTCATTATCTGACACAATAGGGATATACTGAAACGTAATCAGCTGATCATATTTTATTGAAAATGTAGATTTTTGTATATTATCTGTGACATGTTTTACTGAAGTAGGGTTAATACCAAAATATTTAGCAGCTGTATTTATCGAATTAAATATTATTTCTTGGCCTGTCTCTGTATTCACGGACCTAATAACTCTTGCACTCTTACAATGATTATTAACACCATTTTTTCCAAACTTGCAATTCTGACTTCGTGTAACAATTCGTAAATTATTTAAAGAGTTATCAAGTTTATTACCATTGATGTGATCGATTACAAGTCCGTTTTTAATTAATCCAAAATAACACTCGTAGATGAATTTATGTGATAAATAATGGTTTTTCCCAGCACGGAATTTGAGATAACCAGTATTAATGACATTACCGACTGGTTTTTTTAATCGACAGTGCCTGATTACACCATCACGAGATGCTTCATAATTTTTAATGATAGGATGCATTACAAATTCATTTTGCTTCATTTATATAATAATATTATTTGTCTAAATCATTATTTTGAAAATCTGGCGAGATAATTTTCAGCGGTTTTTATAGGAGATTCGACATTTTTTTTTTATCGTAATATCATTTTAGTTCTCTGTACTTTTTACCACCGCATTTCACACACAACTGGGTTTTTCCTCTGACTCCAACACCACATTTTGAACACGGTTTTGGTCCTAGACTGCCGTGTCTAACGCTTTGCATATAGTAGCCATAGAATTCATTTACACATGTTTTGTTACAAGGAGAAGTATATCCCATCATGAGCCAATTACAATCATTCTTTGTTTGAATCATTATATATATATATATATATATATATATATATATATATATATATATATATAGCAAGTATATATATATATATATATATATATATATTCAATTTAACTATATATTTGTCTTAATTATAATAATGGAGGAATTGTCCGCAATTGAACCTTATTGAGCTAGATTTGATCTTGACAGACTACCGAAATATAAATTGAGTTCTTCGATGCAAGATATGGCTTTAACAAATGAGGATATAACTAAACATATCCGTGAAGCCAAGAAGGAATTTCGCGATGATGGTGCGGCTCATGTGTGGTCAACATTGAGATTTGGAAACGTTGTCAATACTATAATGAATGACAAATGAGGAAGAGAGATTATTAACCACCGTGATGTTCAAAGATATTTTATTTTAATAAAATTTATTGTAAGGACAGACGAAAACACTTTGATTATCCGTGACAAACGTGATCCTGTCCGCATGCCGTCAGGAAATAATATTGTCCTCTTAAATAAATATTCCAAACCAGGAATACTAACTGGTATTGACAAACCGTATTATGAATGAGAATATCCTGTGACTGCAGCTGTGTACGCAATATATCCGCTAAATAATAAGCCTAACGTTAATGATCTCAAACTGATGAAACTGTCATCCTTGTCAGAGTCAAGAATAAATTGTGTAGCTGAATGAGTTACAGAACACTTCACAAACGTGATACGCGGAAACGGTTTAACAGATTTACGACGTAAAAAAATAAATACCTGGGCAGAAGCAGTTAAAGATACCGGAGCGTCTATCAGTGACGTTGCTGAGCTGGGAAGGAAATTTAAATTCCCAATAACAGTGAAGACGTTAACCGGAGAGATTTTGTATAAATCAAAATATGAATCAAGAGGAACTTCGATAGATATTATTGATCATAACGCACATGCATGGACTTTGGCAGTAACAATATTTCCACGAGACAGAATGGTTAAATTTTATAATGGTCATATATTTGATTTTGTCAGAAATATCAGTAAAAGTGACCCTGTATCCTTTTGGCTGTTTCAAAGTTCCAACGATGTAAATTACGATCAGTTTGTACGGCCTAGTGGTGATATTTATCGTACAGAATCTCTTCATGGAGAAATGAAAAATCTTGCATTAAAATATACCCCTGATGATGTCAAGGTTGGACAGTTACTGAATAATTGTTTTACCGTTCCATCAGTTGCTGCTCACTTTGCTCAGGAGAAAAATTCATGGAAACCGACACAATTCGAATTTCTTGAAGATGTCCAACGTAGTTGTATCGAATACGGACATGTTGGATTATGGAATAGTAAATACAATTATAGCGACGTTATCTCAGTTGATATGGTAGCGTGTTATCCTGGAAGTTTTCTTGGATACGGAGATTGTTCTGAATACTTCAAGAGATTTGGACATCCTACACACGAGATGACCAGAGTTGCGATAAACGGACCCTTACCAGATTTTGACTTAACCGGATTCGCCCGTATAGACTCATTTGAGTTTACATAAAATCTCCATCTGATTACTTATGCTTGGTTTGGAAGACATTTTTCAGAAAAATGTTGGGTTCCAATAGTTCTACTACCATATATGCTTGATGCTGAAATTTTAATATCATTAAAAGTGAGTGAAGCAATTATATCGTATCTTCCACAGAAACAAGTTTGGTTACCAGAACCGGATAAATTCGATGTAGAAAAAGATGTCAGGAAAGAATTTCCTGATCTTAACGAAAATGATATTGTTAAAATTACTAATAATGTATCTAAATACGGAAAAGAAAATAACGATAAACTTGCAAAAGATCTTGGTAGAAAAATAATTGGTAAATTTACACAAGGTAGTTCATACGATTATAAAACGACACTGTACAAGATTAATTATGGACGACGCTGAACTCGATTTTGTAATTGCTGATACAACGGAAAAAAACAAAAAAAACAAAACACATTGATAAGTCGAAGTAATGCTTATTTATCAGATGGAACTAAACTAGGTACAATTGTGAGATATTTTGATGGTGACTCACCGCAGTTTACTCATTTAAGATCTTCAATGCTAGCGTACGTTTCGATAAATCTATTATCAATGATAAATAGACTTCCTCTGATTGCAGTCAGAGTCGCGACAGATTCATTTTATATAAATAAAAAATATGCGGATTTGTTAAAACAATTGCATATTGACAAGTATGCATCATGGGGCGAATGGAGAATAAAACGAAAAAAAACATACTTAGTTATTCTGAATCTGCCGACGTTGAAATTAAGGAAATATATTACAAAAGTAATCAAATATCAGAATTGTCATCTGCACCATCTGTATATGATTTTGTGGCTAGACATAAGACTGTTTATCTTAATGGATGTGGTGGTTCAGGTAAAACAACTCGTGCGATTAAATTATTCCTGAACAACCATTCAAATATAATTGTTTTGACACCGACACACAAACTCGCCAGAAAAATAAAAGAACGAGGAATCAAATCTCAAACTTATCATAGTTTCCTCAGATGGTGCGGAGACACATGGACTCCTGAGCGAATGGGTGAGAAATATATTCCTAAAATTATTATCTGGGACGAGATATGCACAGTGTCGCTAGAGGTATTAAAAATATTTCTTGATTGGTTATTGACGAAAAATACTGTTGTAATAATGTGTGGCGATCATGGTCAACCACCACCATTTATTGGACAGTCTCCACATGAGTGGCTGAAAACATTTGTAGATTATTACGAAGAAATAACTGATGACCATAGAGCTATTGTTGAACCGCTGAAAGAGCTTAAAAGGTTAATCAGGCTGCAGCCAGATAAAATACAGTGTGAGATAATGCGTAAAGTAATTCCAGAAACCCCTATGAATGATTTTTGGAATTTATGGAGACCTGCTGATTTGATAGTTGCAAGTAGAAAGATAGTTCGTGATAAACTCTAACAACAATTATTTCTGTTACATAAAGAAAAGTTTTCAAATCTACCTGTACCATTGTGTTATCGCCCAGCAGATACTCGACAACAGAATATTGAAGTTGAAATTCCTGGTGGTGGGATACAAAACCTTGTGTTAAATGATATTGTTTTAGTTCACGTCAATGCTGTTGAGAGCGCATTAACGCCTGATGGGGTTAGAGACATATCTCCGTGGACGTTAGGATACGCTATAATGATTCACTCGTCACAGGGATTAACTATTTCTGATATAAATATCTGGATTGTCGATGATTGGATCGAATGGTCAAATTTAGTTTATCTCGCAGTGTCTCGAGTCAGAAAAATATCTCAGCTGCGGAGGGTTATCATAGATTACATAATAACCGAAGAAATCACTAACGACTTTGTCGTCATCAAGAAAAAATTAACAAGCTATAAGCAATGTGACAACAAAAAAAATAAACGTGACTTTGATCTTGATGCTGAATTTATTGTAACACTGAAACAACAACAGAATAATCATTGTGCGAGCTTTCACACAGTAATGTTGTGGCAGTATTCAAATAATAATCCAAAACAATTCACCTTGGATAGAATTAATAGTAGTCTTGGTCACACACGCGAAAATGTAATGCTAACATGTCTTGAATGTAATCAACGTAGGGGTGGAAGTTTACAAAAGTGAACGCGGTGGTAATTGTGTGTCTTTAGGAATTATTTGTAATTGTTCACGTACAAATCCACGTTGAGGAGCCGTCGAATCTAATCTGTAGATTGCAGGTCTACCTGTGGATCTTACCACGCTAGAAATTTTATGTGTAGTCACACTCCAGATAGAATCAGTTGCTCTTTTTTTGACCACCTTCAAGTTCACCAGGTTCATATAAATGTCTTAGTTACATTACCTAATACTGGTTGAGAGGAAGATTCTCGTTGTTGTATTGGTATATATTTCTTTGTAATTGCATTAGCTGGCTTCATAGAAGATGCATGAGTAATTTCATTATTCAACGCAGCTATCACACTTGGTAACCTTGCAACCCATTCACAAGATCTCTCCCCGGACTTAAAGTCAGTGGACATTTACCTCGCATATTGATGTCCAAATAACCACTCAGCAAGTGTTAGATTAAATCGTTGAACGATTGCCTGATCACAATGGATTTCATTGTGTCCTCTTCTGATTTTAACGTTATGTTTTTTCATCAACAATGATGCTGCACCAAGAAATTCTTTGCCAGGATCAACCTGTAATAGCTGTGGCCATCGCAAGGGTCCTCGTTGATAAATTTGTTCAAACGCAGATGCAACTTCAGATGCTGTTTTTTATTGATAGTGGTTCTGCTTCTTTATATCTACTTGCAACGTCAACGACAGTCAATGCATATTTGTATGTGCATGATTGACGTCTACCAATTTTAATAATGTCATGTGGTAAAAATAAAATTACTGCTTGATGAACTTCATTAGGGGTGGTGACATCAAAATGTGCATACTGAATTTTTTTAGGTGGTGGTAGATAAATTTTCCATATCGCCTGTCATGCTAACCAGTTTGTAGCAACAACGCGTGAGACTTTTGCTGCTTCAGCAAGTTTACTAATCGCTGCTCTGCCTCTCCAATATCCTCTTGGGCCATAATAAACAGATTCCATTATAATAATTATATAATTAATTACCAGCCCCTAGCACTAGTTTACCTTACATAGCAGATTTTATTAGGAAGCATGCAAGTTTTTCTCTGAGAGATTTATTTTTTACGGAATTTAATGCGTGAATCAACTTCACGTCCGCAATATGTCGTTGTTGTAAATCTTTACTTTTATACGCGACATCATGAACGTGACATGCTTGATCAATAGCGTTTATTGGATACTCTCCAGGCCTTGGTTGATCTCGTTTGTGAAGTTGAATATCAAGTCGAATTCCAGGACCACAATAATTATATCCAGGAAGATGTTTTTCTACTGGGTATTTAGGCCAAGGAACTCCTGGTAATTTCCCCAGTGAAGCAGCGATATCTCCACCTTTGACTGACAAGTCAAGAGGAATAAATTTATATTTTTTTTGTGCCACATTTTACACATTTGCCTGTAATTGCACGTCTTTTATTTTTTGTTGTTATTGTTGTTAATCCACTGGTATGGGTGGGTGCTCTGCATCGAACACAATATAAATCCATATTTATATTATACTTATACAAATGGAAGATATCATTGATTTCTCAGCGACGCGAATACAAGAGCCAGTAAAGCACCACCTAGCGTTACCAAATTGTATGATAATAGGGCCATCTGGATCTGGTAAGACACAATTGTTGCTCAATCTGATAATGAGATGGCTCAAGTGGGATAAATTATATTTAGTAGCACCATCTGTAGATGATCAGCGGTGTTATGAAGTACTTAAAGATTACAACGAAAACGCAACATTGCTGAATGAAGACGGCGATGATGTTGTTGATTTTATCACCGATATTGATGAAGCCCCATCCATAGACGATCTTGATGGATTTATTAATAACCTAGTAGTATATGATGATGTGATGCTGGACAAACAATCAAATCTAGCTCGGATATTTTCCAGAGACAGACATAACAATACTGACGTGATTTATGTTACTCAGCGATATACACAAATACCTAAAGTGATCAGAGACAACTGCAATATTTTAGTTATATTTAATGGAGTCGATACACATACTCTGCGAAATATTCATCAAACTTGGTGTTCAGGAGATATGGACATAATTAAGTTCAAAAACTTCTTTGCAGAAGCACAAGCTACCCCATATGGATTTATAACGATACATTTACATGACCCCAGATCTAGGTATCATATAGGTCTTGATAAAATTTTTGGTTGAGAGACTGATATTAACAATGATTTAAATTACAGCAGCAGAGGAGGTGAATGACCAAAATTGAGTGACCCAGCGAGTGAACGAAACATGCCATAAAAAATAAAAACAAAGAATCAAAGGTGAAGTAACAAAATGAGCTAACCCAATTAGAGAAATTCTCGATCAGTTAGAGGCTTTGGTTTAGCGTCATCGACCTTGAGATTTCATTTTCGTAGGAAGCTTTATTTTTCAGACAAATGACAATTTAAGCAAGTGGTTTGTTCACCTCCTCTCGTGCTGAACTTGAGTTGTAAAGAAAGTTATTCTAAAACAATATTTTTGTCTATTATTAAAGACCACATTAATTATAAAAGCTATTAAAGAATCACGGATGTAATGTAGCCAATACTAATGATGTGCGTTCAGTTTGCATATTAATAGATTGTAAAGGAATGCTAAGACATATGGAAGATTCAGTGGTGGAGCTGACAGCAATAAGGTCTTTAGTTTTAGTCTTGAAAAAACCCTATAAGTCTTTAAATCATCATATGAAATCCTAATGTTTTTTAACTTTGTTTTTATATTTTGAAAGATAAATTAATTTTGTTTCTTTTTACATGATGTGATTAAAAAAAATGAATCCACTGCAGTTGATGATGAAACTGCAGATGGATTTTGTGTCAGTTATTACATTTGACACATGTATAGATATACTTGTATTTGTCAGATTTATTCTTGTTAGTGTGACAGCTCGATGGTCTTAAACTAAGTAACGGAAAAGAAAGAAAACCAACAAGTTTTGTAAAATTCAATAAAAACTTTATTTCCCTAGCATACAAAGTGAAAATTTAAAAATAACTTACATTATTGTGAATTAAATCCCAAATAGTCCTAAAAGTTTTATCACAAGTTTAAGTATTAAGTTCCAACTGAATTCCAGTGGTATTCCAAATAAATTCCAGTACTGAATGTGTTGTTGTGCCTTTAGTCTCGAATATGCTAATGGGCCAGTGGCCTGGATTGTGGTGATGTGCTAAGAGTCTTTTGATGTATCACATTAATATAATCCAAAAATGTTCATGAATGAATTCATTATAATTCCAAATTAATGTTCCAGTCCAAGAATATTGTTGATCAATTTGTATTTCCAGTGAATAATGTTTTGAATAAATAAAACTACCCAAATCATGCAAGAATGAGTAATTTTTCAAGTAAACAAAATTATGAAAAAAACTAAAACATAAAATTAGAACCAAGATGAGGGTCAAAAGTTCATTTCTAGAACAATCTAAGTCTGTCAAGAATATACAGTCTGTTACTAAAATTATAATAAAGAACATGGGAAACACCAGGTGTATAGTAGGTATTTCCATGGAATCAATGTTCTAGACTCAGATCAAGAGAAAATTGTTTACGTTAATAACGATCTGAGTACATCATCAATAGTCCTAGAAAATATTGCCTATGTATTCAGTTGTTTACAAAATCAGTGTTACTGGTCATGTACAAAATGAACTTGATATTGGATAAGGTCAGGTACTAAATACACAGCATATAATCATGGAGAAAAAACTAACAAACAGTACAAATTAAATATAAAACGTTGCAATCATCATCATCATCATCATCAGTCCCGTAGTCTGGTAGACCATTGGGGCACCACACAAGACCGAACAACCAGCTTCCTCCATTCCTCTCGATTTTCCGTCTTTCTCAGTGAGTCGCTCAATGTCAAGCCTGTCCACTCTCGAATGTTGTCTTCCCACCTCTTTCTCTGCCTGCCTCTCTTTCTTCTTCCTTGTACAGTGCCTTGCAGGATTGTCTTGGCAAGTCCTGATGATCGTGAGACATGCCCATACCACTGCAGTTTACATTTTTTCACTGTGCTCAGGAGGGCTTCATGAGGCCCAATGGCTTGTCTGATCCTTTGCCATATTTCTTCATTGGTGACACAGTCTTTGTATGAGACGCCGAGGATCTTTTGGAAGCATCTCATCTCTGTGGCTTGTATCCTTTTCTCTAAGTCAGCTGTTATGGTCCATGATTCACAGGCATAGAGAAATATGGAGATAACCAGTGAGTGCATCAGTCTGACCTTTGAACTGAGTGCGATGTTCTTGTCGTTCCAGATGGGCTTCAGTTTTGTCAGCGCTGCTGTTGTCTGCGCAATCCTGGAGAGTACTTCAGGCTTCGATCCTTCATCTGTTACAATGCCCCCCAGATGCTTAAAGCTGTGGACTGTTTTTAGCTTCGTATCTTGAACCCTGATGTCAGTACTGATGCCCTTGGTGTTGTTGGTCATCAGTTTGGTCTTCTCTGCACTGGTTTCCATGCTGTAGACTGCGGAGGTTTTGTCGAGGCTCTCTACTAAGCTAGCTATTTCTTGCTCATTTCCTGCTAGTCCATCAATGTCGTCGGCAAAATGCAAGTTGGTGACTGTTCTGCCTCCAATGCTGACTGTCCCTTCATGCTTTTCAAGCGTGTCAGCCATGATTCTCTCCAGAAAGATGTTGAATAGTGTGGGAGAGAGCAGACAGCCTTGTCTGACTCCGACTGTCGTTTTGAACCAGTCTCATATGCTGCCGTTGAAGTATACTGCACTGGTGGCCTTGTCATACAGGTGCTCTATTACTGTGATGAGGTTGGCATTTATGTTGTACAGTCTCATGGTCGCCCACAAGGCTGCATGCAATACCCTGTCAAATGCCTTCTTGAAATCAACGAAGACGTGGTACAGATCTTGCTGGTGTTGGAGGTACTTCTCACACAATATCCTGAGGTTGAAGATCAGCTCTGTTGTACTGCACCCTGCTCTGAAACCTGCCTGCTCCTCGGCAGTGATCTTTTCAGCCTGTGGCTTTAGTCTGTTTAGCAGTATCCTTAGCATGACTTTGCTTGGATGGCTTATAAGACTGATTGTACGGTGGTTTTGACACTGTTGTAAGTTGCCTCTCTTGGGGAGGGTGATGATCAGTGATTGTGTCCATGGTGATGGCCATTCTCCTGTTAGCCAACTCTTGTTGCAGATGTTTGTGAGGGCACTAATCATTGCTTCTTCCCCTGCTTGGATCAGTTCTGCTGGGATGTTGTCTACTCCTGCTGACTTCCTCTTTTTCAATTATCTCACTGCTGCTTCTACTTCTTCCCGTAGGATAGTGTGGTTGTTGTTGCTAGTTGCTGGAGGAACATTCAGTACCTCTGGATCTATTGTGGGTTGGTGGTTGTAAAGTTCTGCTTAGTACTCTGTCCATCTTTTCAGAATGTCTTTTTCTTCTGTGAGGCAGTTTCCGGCTTTGTCCTGTAAGGAGGTAACTTGCCGTTGTTTTGTGCTTGTTAGATTTTTGACCAGCCTAGTAATTGCTTAAATATAAAACTTGTCAATAGCAATTGGTTATTGATGTGTTCACATACAAATCTGTAACACATCTGCCTTGGAAGAATTTTCAGAGGAGAAAATTAGATTTCTATTATTCTCACTTATTTTGACTTCATTGCACGAACAGCATTCTCTTCACACAAAAACATAACCAATATAAATGTTCTACATGTATCATAATTAGTATTTTGTCTTCATAATTAAAATAGGTTGATAAGATTGAGTTCTTTCAAAAATGAATACTGTTTGTAGTTGGATAAAAGATTCTGCCAACAATATTATTTCTAAAAGTTGAAAACTTTAAACACTAACTTTCCTTTTGGTCGCAATGCCAGTCAAAGTAAATCTTTAATTATTTATCATTTTCATTATTATTAGTATTAGTCCCATATCAGTGAACTATAAATAAGTGAATAGAATTGTATGTTATATGGAGACCATTTGTGAATAATGACACTACAGAAATATTGCATCATTTAAATATTGTAACATACTGAAATGTATGGACATGTTTGAAAGTAAAGTTTCAATTATCTAGCATAGTGTTATGTATATCTTTATTTTTTTAAAACTCCTGGTACATGATTTTATCGAATTTTTGTAAGTTTTATTCATGGCTGTAAATTGTAGAAATTTCTTATTATCTTTAGTTAGATTTTGCCTTCGTGACTAGGGTCTGTTTAGAAATATTAATAGCATAAAATTACATAGGTTCTATAAAGAGAAACTTATGTTGGTGTTGACAATTACTAAAAATAGTCTTAATGATGACTTTGGGTTAATTTCTCATTGGCTAATGGGGTTAGGATGGTTCAAGAAGAATTAAGTAATTTCCCTTTGATTGAGCTAGGTCGCATGAATAAGCAATTTTTAAATAAATTTAGTAGTATGATCTGTCATGTGTGGTATGTTGTGAAATGTAGTTGTAATAGAAGGTGTATGTAAAGGAGAAAACTGAGCAATCAGATTTGTTCCTATTTTGGAGTCATTCTTATTTCTTGTGGTCCTGTTGTAAGTCTGCAGACACGTTTTATGTTGTACTTAGATATTATTCGAGAGGAGAAACATTTGTTTGGACTGTCCAGTGGAAATAGAGAGTGCTTATTATTTGGGCTATAAAATTATTCTGGAACTGTTGTGAATTATTCAAATGAGAGTTCTGGACAATGCCATTTTGACAATGTCATGATTCTCGACAGGCCAATACATTTCCGATTCTCAAATTTTTATGGAACTTTTCATTCATTTGGACTTTCGTAGAACTTAATCAGGATTATTTTGGATTCACTTCAATATAATCTACGTTCCTCTCACATTTTTCATGTATAACTTTAATAAATAAATTCTTTGTTATGTTTTACAAAACTTGTTGGTTTTGCTTCTTTCTTTTACTTAGTTTATGACACTAGAGTCGTAACACATAGGCCTGAAAGTTATGAACCGATGGTATAAGCGATAGTAAAAAAAAATGTAACTATTCATGTACAAATTTTGAATAATTATATTTGTTAGAAAAGTAAAAATTATGTTTGATTTTTTGTGATCAACTACATTTCAATTTGGTTGCTATGGTAACCATGAACATGCATCAATTTCACTGATGCCTTTAGTGTTAGCAGTATGCAAATATGCATGTATCTATGTATCACTTTGTAAAATTTCTCCCCATCCGACTATAAATATTAGTTTTGAACCTGTTTATGTATTTGGCTTAAAAGTCTGTACTGTTCTGAAACAATTCAGCATATGCAGATGAGGCAGTATGAAACAGTGGAGGGGTGGGGTGAATCTTACAAAAAAAGAGGGGTTATTTTGCGAAAATAAAGCTTTCTACGAAAACGTCACCGAAGCCTCTAACCGAACGAATTGGGTTATTTTATCGTTTGCGTGCTCGTTTACTGACCCGAACACTCACTGTTTGTCATCAACCCCCCCCCCCCCACACGCTGCTGTGTCTCTCAACCAAATATTTTATCGTGACCTATGCAATATCGTGGCTGAGGGTCATGTAAATTTATCATGATAAATCCATGAGGAATCGCTTGCACTTTTGAGAAGAAGTTTCTGAATTTAATCATATCCATGTCTGCTGAACACCAAGTCTGATGGATGTTTCACAGAGTATGTGTGTTGACTCCATTAAACACAAGTAAAAGATTATAGTTGTCTCTGATAACTTTAGGTATTTGTGTATACCGCTGAGTAACATAAATTATGTCAGTATTTTTGTGTCTGCCTCGATAAAATATCCGAGCTGGATTTGATTGTTTATCTAGCATCATATCATCGTATACTTCGAGGTTATTAATAAATCTATTGAGGTCGTCTACAGATGGGGCTTCATCAATATTGGTAATAAAATCAATAATATCATGACCGTCTTCATTCGGCAACTTCGCTTCTTCATTAAAATCTTTAAGCACATCGTAGCATCGCTGATCATCTACAGATGGTGCCATTAATACAACTTATCCCACTTGAGCCATCTCATTGTCAGATTAAGCAACAATTGCGTCTTACTAGACCCAGATGGACCTATGATAATTGCTCTGATAGAATTTGGTAGCGCTGGACGATGCTTGATTGGCTCTTGCTTTCGTGTCTCTGAGAAGTCAATGATAACCATGTTGTAGGAATATATAATAAATATATGAATTTATATTGTGTTCGATGCAGTGCACCCACCCCCACAAGTGGATTAACAACAATAACAAAAAATAGAAAGCGTGTGCTTACAGGCAAGTGTGTGAAATGTGGTACAAGCAAATACAGATTTATCTCGAATGAAACAGGTGGTGATATCGCTGCTTCACTGGGTAAATTAGCAGGGGCTCCATGACTAAATACTTAGGAGAAAAACATCTTCCTGGATATAATTATTGTGGTCCTGGAACCCGACTTGGTATCCGACTTGACGAACGAGACCAACCAAGACCTGGAGAGTATCCAATAAATGCGATTGATCAAGCGTGCCACATTCATGATGTCGCATATTAAAATCCAGATTTGCGACAGCGACATATTGCAGACATGAAGTTGATACACACGTTAAAATCTGTAAAAAATAATCTCTCAGAGACTCATTAGCCAATTGCTTGGTAAGATCTGCGATGAAAGGTAAACTAGTGCTAGGGGCCGGTAATTAATCATAGATAACGATTATAATGAAATCGATTTATTATAGCCCAAGAGGATATTGGAGGGGTAGAGCAGCGATTAGTAAACTTGCTGATGCAGCAAATGTCACATGTGCTGTTGCTGCAAATTGGTTAGCACTACATGAAATATGGAAAATTTATCTACCACCACCTAAAATAATTCAGTATGCACATTTTGATATCAGCCCTCCCAATGAAGTTCATCAAACAGATATTTTGTTTTTACCACACGATACTATTAAAACACGTTGACGTGAATCACGCACATACAAATACGCGTTAACTGTCATTGACGTTGCAAGTAGATATAAAGAAGTAGAACCGCTATCAACAAAAACAACATCTGAAGTTGCATCTGCATTTGAACGTATTTATCAACTAGGACCCTTGCGATGGCCACAGCTGCTACAGGTTGATCCTGGCAAAGAATTTCTTGGTGCAGTAATGTTTATAATGAAACAACATAATGTCAAAATCAGATGAGGACACATCGCAATTCATCATGATCAGGCAGTCATTGAGCGATTTAATCGAACACTTGCTGAATGATTATTTGGATATCAATATGCAAAGGAAATATCCACTGACCTTAAGTCCCTGAACGAAATTCAGGGGGTTAAGAGATCTCGTGAATGGGTTGCAAGACTTCCAAGTGTGATAGCTGCATTAAAGAAGGAAATTACTCGTGTAACTTCTATGAAACCCATCAGCATGATCACAAAAAAACATACCAGTACAACGACATGACTCTTTCTCAAAACAACCAATACTCAATAATGTGACTGTAAGGTATTTATATGAACCTGGTGAACTTGAAAGGGGTAAAGAAAGAGCAACTGATCCTATTTGGAGTGTGACCACACTTAAAATTTCGAGCGTGGTAAGATTCACAGGTAGACCTGCAATCTACAAACTAGGTTCAACTGCTCCTCAACGTGGATTTGTATGCGAACAATTACAAGTAATTCCTGAAGACACACAATTACCACCGCCTTTACTTCTGTGAAAGCAGGACACCAGCACCCCTACGTTGATTACACTTAAGACATGTCAGCATTACATTTTCGCGTGTGTGGCCGAGACAACTATTAATTCTATCCATGGTAAATTGTCATGGGTCATTAGAAGAATACTGCCACAACATTACTGTGTTACAGCTCGCACAATGATTATGTTGCTGTTTTTTCAGTGTCATGATATATTCAATATCAGGATCAAAGTCATGCTTACTTGTTTTGTCAGATCGCTGATAATTGGCTAATTTTTTCCTTACCATATCATCGTGATTGCTAGCAATGGTTTCCTGAGTCATTGCGTAGTCCATGATAACCCTCCGTAGCTGAGACGTTCTTCTAACTCTCAACCCCACTAAATAAACTAAATTTGACCATTCAATCCGATCGTCGACAATCCAGATATTTGTATCAGAAATAGTTAATCCTTGTGATGAATGAATTGTTATAGCATATCCTAGAGTCCAAGGAGTTTTGTCCATCATTAATGCGCTCTCAAGAGCACTCACAGGAACAAAAACAATATGATTTAATACAAGTTTTTGTTTCCTCCTTGACTCTGTCAAGGGCCCTGGAATCTCAACTTCAATATTTTGTTTGTATGTGTCTGCTGGGCGATAACACAATGGCACAGGTAAATCTGAAAACTTTTCTTTATGCAACAGAAATAATTGCTGTTGAAGCGTATCATGTACTATCTTCCGACTTTTAACTATCAAATCAGCAGGCCTCCATAAATTCCAAAAATCATTCATCGTGGTCTCTGGAATTATCTCACGCATTATTTCACACTGAATCTTGTCTGGCTGCAGTCTGATGAACTTTTTAAACTCTTTCAGTGGTTCATAAATAGCTCTATGATCATCAGTTATCTCCTCTTAATAATCTATGATCTTTTTCAGCCATTCATGCGGAGATGATCCAACAAAAGGTGGTGGTTGACCATGATCGCCACACATGATAACAGCAGTATTCCGAGTCAATAACCAATCAGGAAACATTTTTAATATCTCCACAGATGCCGTGCATATCTCATCCCAGATAATAATCTTAGGACTATATTTCTCACCCATTCGCTCAAGAGTCCAAGCATCTCCCTTCCATCGGAAGAAGCTGTGATGATAAGTTTATTCCTTTATCAAATGCAATAAATCTTGTTTTATTACCTTGGGCCCGATCAATTCCGTGGTGTATACAAAATATCCATTTGTAGCAGGCTTCATGACTTACATGATCATCAGCGTACTAGGCTTTCAAAACTTTTTCTCTCTGATCAAAACTGTGCACGGCAAACGCAGATAATTTTTCCACGCTGTGAATTTTTTTTATAAAGGCAATACTTTCGTCGGTAAATTTATCATTCACCTCAGTTCTCACTCTTGCTTGTTCTGGTTCTAGTTCTGGTAAATGATCCTTTATATCGCCTATTTCAGTGCACGCTTGGTCAATACCTTCAAGTATTTCTCGCATTGGTTAAGCAGCAGCTATTTCACCTGAAGTTCTCGTAGGATCGTTTTTGTTGTTTTAGTTCTTTCTGCTATTTTTCCAGTAGCTGCTGCGGTTTGCTGTAACGTGGGAAGAAGAACTTTGGTAGCCTTTGTAACTGGTTTAAATAACTGTTCTGCACCTTCTATAAATTCCACCTGAGACACCTGACGAGCTTGTAGTTGTTGCTTGACAGAATGATGGACTGAAAGATATTTTTTAATTGCCTCTAGTTGCTGTCGAGCTAGTTTGGCTGTGTGAGATTCCATAGTCATTGTTAGTATTGATATAATAATGATTTAATTACAGCAGACTGGAGCAGCAGTGAGGGTGGGGGTGATGACAGACAGTTTGTGTCTGGGTCAGTAAACGAGCACTCAAACAATAAAATAACCCAATTCGGTCGGTTAGAGGCTTCGGTGACGTTTTAGTAGGAAGTTTTATTTTCGCAAAATAACCCCTCTATTTTTTTTTGTAGGATTCACCCCCCTGCTCCTGAAATAAATCACCATCGGTAACAAGTTCATGCAAAAACAAAACAGCAGTTAACAGCCAAAGATAGGACTTGTATTATCAGACCAAAAGTTACTTATTGTCAATAAGAATACCAAGAATTGTATCATTAGAAACCACTTTCAGTTTTTCATTATTATAGAAAAGGCTCAGGTCATCTTCTTTAATTTTATGTTTTTCTGCTGGGGTGCCATTAATTAAACCTTGGTTTTCTATGTATTTACAACTTAGCCATTCTCCTTTTAAGGTATTTTAAGCTTGTTTAATGCCCTTTGAAGATTATTTTCTAATTCAATTTTGCAGCTGTGTTCATCAGAGAAAGCAGTGCAACACCATTCATTACAATGTAAATAAAATCAAATGCCAAACTACCACCATTCTCGCTAACTTGAAAATCAGACTGTCATGGTACCAACACTCACGTTAAAGTGCTAAAAGAAAAGAACAAGGATACAATGTATATAATGCTGAAGTAGCTGACGTAATGATTACTAAAACAGATTTTAATCATATATTCAAGTTTATATGCTTATTTTTCCACTTATTCAAATCATATATATGTTCTTACCAGAACATACTGTATGTGCACTAACTATTCATACCTGTCAACTCTCACACTGAGAAGATAAAAATCCCGATTGTAGGGGTCATTTTATGCCTACCTCCCGATTTCATAATATCTCCCGGTTTTTGCAGAGAACTCCAGATAATTATATTATTTCTGTCGATTTTCATTTCTTAAAAAAAATCCTACAGAAATAGAGATATCCTATGCAATCCACAGAAACCATGTTCTATCACCCTTGAATAGTGTTGTGACATAATTATTATAGCACTACAAAGAAGTTTTTCTTCAGCAAATAGAATGTTACGTTTAAACATTATTCACATCAATTTATGATTTTTTTTTAAAACCTACAACAATTCTCAAATCAGGAAAAAAAAACAACAAAAAAATTAACCACAACAATAAAATTGTCAGCAATTAAGTTCAGTCCCAAGAAATGATCCCTGTGAATGCTGTAGCATCTCCATTCCCATAAAAGAAACTTACACGTGTGAACACCTGGCATTACCTTACCGTATACACAAACATTAATTGCCGCCATTAAATTAAAAGAAGGAATGAAGAAACATACCACGTAGCTTATGTGCACTCAAAAATGAAATCAAAATAATATATTATTTAGTAAACAATGTTAAATGCCTTTTTAGTTCAGAATAAGGTGGGATAAAAAAGCATGGGAAGAGTTGCCACATGTACGTATTTAGACGCCGCTAGTCAAGACAAAACAGGGCATCATTTATTTGCCAATCAATTGCTGGTGTTTACATAACACTGTTTGTTTCTTTGAATTGTGTTGGAGGGCTAGTTCTTTTTATACAAGATAAGATAAGATAAGAATTCTTTATTTCAGACTACATAGTCCATACATCTAAATTAAAATACAGATATACAGTAAAACATTGTAAACATAAAAGAACATATATATCATACGTACAAGTATACAGATACATCTACAACAATTAACTGCGCCATGCATTGTTAAGAATGAAATTAAGTGGCACATTTAAAGAGTAATTTGTTCCATCTACTAATAATATGAGAATTTAAATGAATGTCATAGTTCCAAAGTGATTTCAATATACAGTTCTCACTATTAGATAGTCTTGTTATCATTGAGAATACATACTTTCTCATTACTTCCTCAAAACTGAATACATTATAATTTACAAACATGCTGGAGGCACTGTTCCATCTAGGAAGACCTAATAGAAAACGAAGACTATTATTATAACCAATTACTAGTTTTCTTTTCATACATTCACTAAAGTTTGTCCACAGTGGAGCACAATACATAGTGCAGCAATAAGATTTGAATAATCTAATTTTGATACTCAATGAACAATTCTTAAATTTGCGTAGAAGCATGTTTGTTCGAGTACACAAATATCGATAATGTCTCATCATATCTTCATTATCTGACTGATTGGATTTCAAAATATGACCCAAATACATATAACTGTCGACATACGTAAGAGCATTGCCGTTAAGATGTACAGGGGGAGGTGATGGTAATTTAAAAGAAGTTGGCTGAAAGACCATGCATACTGATTTTTGTGTATTATAGATGATATCATTCTCTAATGCGTATTGTTCACATATCTTCAATAATTTCCTTAAACCTGTGATAGAAGGACTTATCAGTGACATATCATCAGCAAAACTAAAATTGTTAAAAAACAACACATTTGGTGGCAGACGTAACCCTACATAACACTGGCCCAGTATACGATTTAACTCGTCTATGTATATATTAAATAACAAAGGGGAAAGAATACCCCCCTGCCTCACCCCATTGGTTACATGGAAAGCGCTGGATATTACACTTCCCCATCGCACATAATACAACTGTTTGCCATACCAGTTAACTAAAGTATGAACTATGTATACAGGTATTTTAATATCAAGCAACTTTTTAAAGAGTGTCCAATGATTGACCCTATCAAATGCCTTACTAGCGTCTAAAAAGCATGCAAATACTGGGCTGCCATGTTCTACATAATAGCTGACGGTTTCCTTAAAGGCATATAGACATAAATCTGTTGACTGCTGCTTTTTAAAACCAAACTGATTATCGGAGATTGTGACTTCACATCTTTGTAGCATGATGCATTCAAATATTTTTGAGATAATAGTCGCAAGAGCTATAGGCCTGTAGTTATTTTTGTCCGCCAGGTTACCAATTTTGCTTTTTAGTAGCGGTGTAATTGTAACTTTTGTGAAATCATCTGGTACAAAGATATGTACAAACATACAATTAATTAAAATCATTAATAGCCCATGAAGTCTAGTATCTGAAAATTTAAAATGTTCCACATATAAAAAATCTGATCCTGGACATTTACCAACTTTTTGTCTTGTTTTTGCATTTTGGATCTCAGATAATGTGATTACCTCAATATGAGCAGAAGGGGTATTCAGTGCTGAAGTAACATGCTTCTTATTCGAATCGTTTTTAACACTATTGAGTAAGTCTTCAAAATGATTTTTCCACATGTTGCATATATTATTTTGCCCATGGTTCCCATCAATGCAGATTGGTAGTTTATTGGAAGTTGTCGTAGTACTTTGTTTAACTTGCTTCCAGAATTCACGTTGGTCGACATTTTCAAATTTTTGTGCTAGTGAGTCTGCTCTATGTTTTACTTCATCCTTCTTGCATAATCTAAGAGCATACTTAAATTGTGCTCTTGTTTGACGCATTCGGTTACTTAATTGTCCATGACGAGGTTTACCGTTATCGCGCCACATTTGGTAAGCATTTCTTGCAAAGTCGTGTAGTTCTTTGACACAGTCATTCCAGCCTGGTATAACCCAGTGGCCACGTTTGGATTTTCTAGTCAATCTATTACCGGATTTCGATAAAGCTTTTACTATATCAGCGTATAAACCATTTATCTGTTTCATATGCACCTGATTAGTGCAACCATGGTCATTACAGATCGCAACACCATGTGGGATCTCAATCTTGTTTAATAAAAATGCAGATGTCTGAGTATAATTCAGTTTTTTGTCAGAAGTAAGGTAAGATAATTAGAAGGATAATGATTAAATGTTAATTAGTCACATTGGCTTTCTTGCTTATTTACTTAAGTCTAACCTTTAGCTATTGTGCAGTTTGGCCACAGCTGACCAAAATATGAAAAGAGGGCATGCCTTGGGGTGAAATAAGCAGTATCAGAGGGAGAAACAGTGTGTCCTTTGAAAATTTCACACGTGTTTGACCCGGTAGATCAGTCAATATTTAGTGAAAATGAGGCTTCAAATTTGATGCGAAAAACATCCCAAGTTTTGGTCCCAATCTCCCTACTTTTTTTATTCAATCTCCCTACTTGGCTTTTGAAAAGTTGACAGGTATGACTATTAATGTCTTTTGTATTATTTATATTCAGTTAATCTTTATGAATGCTTTTTACATTTTCCCATGAGTTGATACAGATGAACATGTACTAAATATGTTACCTTCAGTAATTGTGATATGATGATGATGATTGTTATTATTTATTATGTATCTTGTATGGTATAGACAACAACATTGGTAAATAACTATTATGAAAAGGTGCAGAGCAATCAATATAAAATCATAGATATTGCTTTAATTTTTCACTCTCACTGTAATCTTGTTCATCGAGTTGTTGTTTTCAGGGTGGATGGGTGTGTGAATTATTAATTCACCATGATAAAAAAAAAAAAAACACAAGTTAGGAATTAGAATGAGAAAACCAGACTAGTGGTTCATGGACTTACTGTTCATTGTTAAAAGAAATATTTCAAACTGTTGTCCTTATTTTTCAGCACATCTTACTTGTTTTTTTTTTTCCCCCTGCTGCTTGCCATATTTGATTAAATTGTAAAATATATTAATTTTTTATGTTGTGAGAACTTGTAGCCGGATCCTTTTACATAATTTAGCAAATACATTGTTTAAACTGAACTTAACATGAAAATGACCACAAACAGAGTTAAATGTTGAAATTTTATGAGGAAATGTCTGCTTGATTCAGCCAACTAAAATGGCACTGTAGTCATGATAAAATGTAGCAACAAACGTCAATTTCATAGCTCCTTCTTCTTCAAAGATAGAATTACTTTGAAGCTTATGTTTTATGGATTCTATCATAACATACTAAACGGAAAATAAGAATATTCGAGCAGCAGAAAGGCTGAACAGACCATTTTGCTTGCTTGAGACATTATTTATGAAAAATAAAGCTTCATATGAAAGTGAAATACAAGGTCAATAACGCTAAACCGAAGCCTCTAACCCTGACTCCCTGACTTTGTCAGGCAGGCCGATTGGGTTAGCTCATCTTGCTACTTTATCGTTGACGCTTGTATTTTTTTGTATGCGACTCATTTACATGCTGGTCACTCAATTTTGGTCATTCAGCCTCTCTGCTGCTGTGGCGTCAACCAAAAATTTTATCAAGACCTATACGATATTGTGACCGAGGGTCATGTAAATTTATCGTTATAAATCCGTTGTGGGGTAGCTTGCACCGCTTAAAAGAAGTTTTTGAATTTAATCATGTCCATATCCCCTGAACACCAAGTATGATAAATATTTTGTAAAGTATAATTATCTACTCCATTAAACACAACTAAAATATTTCAATTGTCTCTGATCACTTTAGGTATTTGTGTATATCGCTGTGTAACATATATTACATCTGTGTTTTTTTGTCTGCCTCTGGAAAATATACTAGCTGGATTTGATTGTTTGTCCAGCATTACATCATCGTATACTATGTGATTATTAATTCGTCCATCGAGGTCATCTACAGATGGGGCCTCATCAATATCGGTAATAAAATTAACAACACCATCACCGTCATCATCTTCATACAGCGACTTTGCATTTTCATTAAAATCTTTAAGTACTTCATAACACTGTTGATAATCAACGGATGGTGCCACTAAATATAACCTATCCCACTTGAGCCATCTCATTATCAGATTAAGTAATAATTGCGTCTTACAAGACCAAGATGGCCCTATTATTATCATCCTGATAGAATTTGGTAGCGCTGGATGATGCTTGACTGGTTCTTGCTTTCGTGTTGCTGAGAAATCAATGATATCCATGTTATCCAAATATAATAATTATATGGATTTATATTGTGTTCGATGCAGAGCACCCACCCCCACCAGTGGATTAACAACAATAATAACAAAAAATAAAAAGCATGCACTTACAGGCAAGTGTGTAAAATGTGGTACAAAAAAATACAAATTTATCTCCCTTGACAAGTCTACGAAGACAGGTGGTGATATTGCTGCTTCACTGGGAAAATTACCAGGAGCTCCATGGGCTAAATACCCAGGAGAAAACCATTTTCCTGGATATAATTATTGTGGTCCTGGAACTCGACTTGATATCTGACTTGACGAACGAGACCAACCAAGACCTGGAGAGTATCCAATAAATGCGATTGATCAAGCATGTCACGTTCATGATGTAGCATATACAACAAGGACATATTGCAGATGTGAAGTTGATTCACGCATTAAATTCCGTAAAAAAAAAACAAAAAAAAAAACACAAAAAAAAAAAAATCTATCAGAGAAAAACTTGCAAGCTTCCTAGTAAAATCTGCTATGAAAGGTAAACTAGTACTAGGGGCTGGTAATTAATCAGCTGATTATTATGATAATAATGGAATCGGTTTATTATAGCCCAAGAGGATATTGGAGGGGTAGAGCAGCGATTAGTAAACTTGCTGATGCAGTAGGTGTCTCGCGTTCTGTTGCTGGAAATTGGTTAGCACGACAGGCAATATGGCAAATACATCTACCACCACCTAAAAGAATTCAGTACGCGTATTTTGATGTCAGCACTCCCAATGAAGTTCATCAAGCAGATATTTTGTTTTTACCACACGATACTATTAAAACTGGTTGACGTCAATCACGCACATACAAATATGCGTTAACTGTTGTTGACGCTGCAAGTAGATATAAAGAAGCACAGCCATTATCAACTAAAACAGCAACTAAAGTTGCATCTGCGTTTGAACGAATTTATCAACACGGTGGTCTACGATGGCCTCAACTATTACAGGTTGATCCTGGCAAAGAATTTCTTGGTGCAGTATCATCTCTGATGATAAAACATAATGTCAAAATCAGACGAGGACACACCGCAATTCATCGCGATCAGGCAATCGTTGAACGATTTAATCGAGCACTTGCTGAGCGATTGTTTGCATATCAGTATGCAAAGGAAATATCCACAGATATGAGATCTCATGAATGGGTTGCAAGACTACCAAGTGTGATAGCTGCGTTAAATAATGAAATTACACATGCAACTTCTATGAAGCCTACCAATTCGATCACAAAATGAATATACCAATACAACGACATGACTCTTCCTCGAAACAACCAGTACTAGGCAATGTGACTGTAAGATATTTATATGAACCTAGTGAACTTGAAGGGGGTAAAAAAAAGAGCAACTGATCCTATCTGGAGTGTGACCACATAAAAAATTTCTAGCATGGTAAGATCCATGGGTAGACCTGCAATCTACAGACTGGATTCAACTGCTCCTCAATGTGTATTTGTACGTGAACAATCACAAGTAATTCCTGAAGACACACAATTACCACTGCGTTCACTTTTGTAAACTGGCTCCTCGACGTCGATTACATTCAAGACATGTCAGCATCACATTTTCGCGTAAGTCTTTATCATCGATGAGGGATCAGGACATTTATCAATATTATTATCTGAAAATGTCCTGATCCCTCATCAAGTTCGGATAAATTTTTGTGTGGGCTAAACATAATGATCAAACACACTAAACCAGTTATTAATACTCCACACAAGAAACTTAAAAATCTCAGTGTATTTATCTATAATCGTGATATCATCACCACTGTAGAATCCTTGAGCATCATTATTATAATTTCTCCAGCACTCATCATCAACAAAGTCTGATTTTGGCCACAGAGGATAATTTAATGCATAATCTGATTTCGTGGTATGCATTTTATTATCTGGTGTTAATGAAGCTCCAAATCCTTTATAAATCAACTTGATTGTTTCGATGGTATTTCCAGTTGTCATTTTCAATGATTTGATTCTCATTTCAGGAAATATGCTGGACCAGTTCTTTAGTAGTTCGTTATATTTCGCCAGTTGATCTTTGTCATTCAACATTGTTTCAGTGTACATCCTAATATTTGTACCTGATATTGTAATCGCTGTTTTTGAAAGATCGTCAGAAACTACATCGGGAAGATTCAACATCGTTAGGAAACTCCTTACCGCGTTGAGTTTTTCACGTGGACTGATTTTATCTGATCGAAACATCGTAGCATCAACTTCATGGCCACCATTGAATTTGTCAACAATAACTTTCTGAGCCTGCTTCAGTCGTGGTTATGATTTATATAATTTTTCAACTTCATTCGCTGGTAGTTTTCCTACATCACACTGGAAAAAATAATTCAGATACGATTTCTTTGCCTCATATGGCTCTAGTTTTTCCTCTGGGTTGTATTTGTAATAGATTGAAGTATTTGTCAGTTCGATCTGAGAATTTTTATTCGATCACTGACACTGGTCTTCGGAAACTCATCAACGCTCGGATTGTTTTTTATTTCCTCTGGGCTTGGATTATTTATTTTTTTCTTTGACAGCCAAATATCATATTCATCCACTGGTGTCTGCACAATCTCGTAGCCTGTATTTTTCATCATCATGATTAATCGTGGAGTGAAGAACATTTTAGAATTATTCTCGTCGATAAAATTATCACTGATATAAGCAAATCCATACGGAATTAACAACTCTCCTGCATTAGGTGCCCTGTGCAATTTTGTTTTCTCATCGAGTAATCTCTCACGATTAATAATGATTTTTGTTATCTCCTCGTGCGTGATCGGAAGTTTACAGTCACGTTGTTTTATCGTTGATGAATAATGAATCTCATTAACGCATCTAAATCAATGTAGTGCTTGTTTTGTGGCTTCAACTGATCCTAGTTATTCTGAAAATACGTGTATGACAGTAAATCTCGGATTGGTTATACTGACTCCAGCCTCAAGTGTGGGATTGAATATAACGGCGTTAACGTCGTCATATGTGTGATTGATATCGCTAAAATCCAACTTTTTTTGTGCTGGATTGGTATCTTCATGATAATATCTCACACGATATCCTAGATGTTGTAATTGTTTCGCTAGGCTCTCTACGGAATTATTTGTCCTGGATTTGTTATGAGTAAATACGACGATTTTATTTCCACGTTTCAGTTGCTCTATCAGATTTACAAGATTATCTTTGTGAGAATTTTCAATGATGAATTTCTTGCTATGATCAGGTTTATAATCGTCAATAATAAATTTCATTGAGGATCTGCCCATCTTATCACGGAATAATATTAAATCATCATTATCAGCATTGGCGTCGAGAACAATCGATCGTTTGCATGTAGTAACTAGTCCTGCAAATTTATCCCAGCGTTCATGACTTAACCTCAGCGATGAAAATTGTTGTCACAATATTCCATGCCACTCATCGACGATCAACACATCAGGGACTCCTTTCACCCTGTGTAGAGATTCCCATTGAACTACAACTCGTCGTTGGTCACCTGGTTTAAATATTATATCACCGGTGATATCTGAATATGATTCTATACCGTAATCTGATTTTATTTTTTCGGTGAGGGTTTTTCTGAAAGACAAAGTAAGTGATGATTGATGTGGTTTTAATGATTTCATTGCAGCCTCTGATTTTTCCATTCCACATGCTGATCCATCGATGTAGTCTTCGTCATGGATTATTTTACATCCTGGACCTTTCTCATGAGTAGGTAATGAGGTGTATAAATAATCCGGATTTCTTTCTGGAAAATACCCTGGATAATTCTGCCTATGATTGCATCTCATTAAATATTTTATAAATTCTGGATCTTGCTGAGATTCTGGTAATCCATCAACAACCTGTGCTATTGCTGGATTATTCGATTCACCGCCTGACGATATTGTCAGGAGGAATTTGTTAATCTCATCATCGATCAATGATTCGCTATGATAAATCGTTATTTGTTTACCGGTAGTCCTTGGACAGATTACAACATAACAATCGGGATGAATAAATACAAGACAGTTATCACACTTGTCTTTGATACGATCATAAAAGTGATTATATCCATGTCGACGCTCAGCAATGTTATAATAATATCCTGGCTTTCTTGATACCGTGAATCTGTTTCCACTGCATGCAACGATACCAGTTAACTGATCTGATTGACCCGTTAACTTTTCAGATATTCTTTCTATCGCATCTCATGAAATCTGATCACAATTAATATAAAATCTATCATCATCGCCTGACATTGTCAGGTCAACACATCTTGTATATTTATCTTGAATCAAAGTCAGGCATACGAGTAATTCGGATGCAGCAAAATTACCAGTATGGGAAATAAGGGTTTTACAAGCGGTTATCTTTCCTGGCTTATTCGATCTCGTTTTATTCAACTTTATACTATATAGTCCAGCTTGTCTGTCTACGCTCCATCCTGGATTTTTCTCATCAGCTGCTCTGGAGGACAGTTCTTTTTGTTCATCAAAAGTTACAGGTGCTGATTTACACAGTATGTGATATCTGCTATTCGTTTAAAAAATAAATAATTTATCAATAGGAAAATCACACAGTTGTGAGAAGTAATCGATAATCTCGATAATGTTTATTTTCTCATCGGTTGGTTTTATTTCGGTCTCCTTATAAGTATAAACGAGTACTTCACGTTTATATTTTGTATCAAGATCGAAGACAGGATAAATTTATCAGCAACACGATTAAAATCATCATCAGACGCGAATACATAAAACTTGCTAAAGTGTTGAATAATGATTCCTCTGCGCATCACATTATTATTATATAAATCCTCGACAGTAATAATATTTAACGCGTCTTTTTTATTTTGGAAATATGTAACATCGTCAAAAGAATTAAAATATTCTAGTGAATATTCTTTGAAATACCAGTAATTGTGTCTAGCGTGATATCGTGGTTCAATTTCAGATAGCAGTTTGATATTATTGTGTATCAACTCAGGATTTGATTCTATAACACAGATTTCATTATCCGAGGTATTTTTATTTTGAAATTTTATTGTTGGGTATATAGAGTCAACAATCTCATTTTATCTCACTGGACAATCGCATGGCAGAATCTCACACATTAAATCGCATTTGTGATCACAATTAAAGTTATGATTATTGTATATATCCCCAGCCGGGATATATCGATATATCGATCAACAACATCGGTCATTGATATAGT
>JAECUM010022559.1:0-35036 GCA_016617855.1 Megalonaias nervosa | reverse complement strand
TAAGTAAGCGTTGAATTTGAGACACTCTACTGCATCAGTGTCTGGTTAAAAATTGACTAATATCCGTTTAAACTCATAGCGGAACTTTGGACTGAATGATCTCTTAAAGTATATTTAGATACGTTTTGAGCGAAAAAAAATGTTTTGTTGTTTGGCTTGTACACTCTTTGACCGAAGCAAGTTCTATCGGTAACAGTGAGGAATAGTAAGAGTCGTACAAGTCATGTATGCGTTTACTCGTATTTTAGAATTTGATTACTTATACCTTTTTATGACGTTTATTCATTTAATTTGGATCCTAATACATCTATAGTCCTCAAGAAGGTATACGTTTACATGCCCAGACAAAGATATACGACAAACCTCAATGTTAAAGAAAGTGGACATTTTGGACACAGTCAACCTAAAGGTGTGATTCAGTACAAACCAGACTGAATGGCGTGCGCTATTATGTCACAATAAAAGCTACACATATTGACAAAAGATTCGCACAGCCTTATATTGAGACGATTAGACCCGACATGCTCTTAGTTTAGTATCAGGCCACCATTGTAAAGACCATATCGATTAAAAATTTTCATTTGGAGGTTTCTTGATGACAGTTAAGGTGCACAGCATTCAGTACTCAGGACTGAATAGACTTTGGTTAAACTATATTAAATTTTAAAACAACAATGAACATTTAATTTAAGATGTGTAAATGCGCCTGCTTGACCACATATAGACTACGCGGAGTCACTCGAGAGTCTGGATAAAAGAGACTACTACCTACTTGGTTATACATCTTTCATATTGATGATGATGATGATGATGATGATGATGACGACGACGACGACTATTATTATTATTATTATTATTATTATTATTATTATTATTAAGCATTTTGTATTGGCAAGTTGAGTTTAGAAATGAAACGACGAGGTTGGGTAGGAGAAATGTACTGAAACAAATACAGGATATGCACTATACTTATATCTTCATTTACAGTTTTGTTAGATTTTACTGATTATTTGTTTGATTTATGGAAGTCGGAATTGGGAAGATTTTCTAAAACCGATAATTAGGCGATTATTAGGTGTAGGCATAATAATGTACAGTATTTATCAGACTTTATGATAGCATGAAATAGTTTCGTAAAATGAACCCTGTCCTAATTTCTTAACATGGGGAATTATCTGGATATTCTCACACATAAGCGTTTGATCATTTGGGATAGGGATTGAGATTCTGTTAATTAGGTGTTTGTGTCATGTTTTATTTTTCGTGGCATAAAATACAGATTTACGGCTTAGAAAAGCATACTGATAAATCATGCAAATGTGAAGACAGAAGAACCTAGCTAAGATGTCGTAGCCTCAACCCGTCCATGTAGGGGTACTAATTGTTACGTATATGTAATTTAATTACTTGTGTGTTAGTTTTAAATTTTTTATTTTATTTTTATTTCATTACATGTTATTGTAATGATAACTTTATTCACTGGATTTGACATTTTTTTTCTTCGGAAAATTCAGTTCAGTTCAGTAAATAACCAGTATTGCTACATTGTATTTTAGCTGACCTAGTTCCTGACCTTGATTCAGAATTGGTAAACAACTTTTTTTTATTTCTTTCCCAGAGTGAAAGTCAATGGTCGTAATCAAGGTCATACTTGACTTGCGTGTCAGTTATATGTAAAATACATTTTCTTATTTTTATTCAGTCTTATAGATTCGTTCAGTACAATCAAATTCGTCCATGGCGTACGTGGTAATCGACGTGTAATGTTACTGCGCCGCTTGGGAAATAGTGATCACGTGACCCATCACGCGGGTCTGAATTGCGTTTTTAGTTGGGTTTAATACTCATATCTCACAGTGATATTAGTCAGTTGTAATTCATACCTTCGGGCTCAAAGGTATTCCTGTTGTCGCCAGTTGAATTGAGTTTTTTATTTAAAATAATTTATTTTCCCTGGAGACTTTATCTAGTGTTCATCATAATTCTTGGACAAAGACATTTACTGAAAATTATTCGGAATTCTAAAGCCGGAATATTATTCTTGATTCATAAAATTCAACAAGGAACTGTTGACACGACAACACAGAACAGGTTATAGAGGACGTCATCGCCTTCCATCTTGGAACTTCATCGGGATTCGAACTTTGATTCATTTAGAACTTTTTAGTGATAGGACTTATATTTTTAATTATTGGATTAATTTTTGGATTAGATTCACAAACCATAAGTCCTTTTTCATATTTTTACCTTGTTTTCTAGAGAAATAAATTATTCTGTTAATATTTACAAAGCTTGTTGGCTTCGCTCTTTTCTTTGTTACTTTTATACGAGCCTAGACACGTAACATAATATTAGTACTAAGAAAAACCATGCAAGTGTGAAATTAGGTCTTATGAAGGTGCGGTCTTTAGTTGATTAGAGAAAAATTATTTGGGATATTAGAGCATTTAGGGACTCTTCAATGATAACGACTGTTGTATTGAGATCCTTGAAAATAGGTTGAACATCATCCTCAAGCCAGCCTCACGCAGGTGTTGCTTGATTTCCTCAATATGGAGGTGCTTATAGATTTCTGCATGTGATAGTACTTTGTATATTCTTGTGCTTAAATTTTAGTCACCCGCTGTGCAATAGAGTCAAACCAGGCCCTGGAGAAAACACAAAAGGAAATGAAAACGAGGCAACTCGAGTTGTGGGGCGCTATAAGGCGCTGTATGCTTTGTCTACCTTAAAGCAAATTAATAATCAAAACAAACCGATATAGTAAAAAAAAGGAAAACTTATATTACTCGGGGAAAATATTGTAAGAGCAATTGATTTGAATCATTTAAAAAAAACTTGACTTCAGTTTTACACCATGAAAACAATGACGCAAAAATATCGATGATGTCAACACTTGTCGCAGATTATATCATATTTTCCCTTGGCTTAAGTCAGCAAATGCTCTATGCCGAGATGGACGAGACTACAAGCGCTTGTGGTACATATCCTGTCTATTCTACTTCTAGGTTTTTACCTCGTGAAGCCATTCGATTAAGTAATGCAAAGGAAATTAATTCATCTCTAAACTGCAACTGAATCTTACGGGATTTTTATTTCCTTATGTGGATAACAAACTTTGTTTATTTTCTCACAAGAGTAGGCTGCAGTTTGAGAGTAATAACACAAGAAATGACAATAGGATCAATCCCTGTCTTATCCCTCTGTACCTGCAAGTAAAGTAACAAAGATTTTGGAAGTTTTTAATTGCGGAATCTGCACAGTCAATGTAAAAATCATACTTGCCATAACGTTGTACTTGCATCCATAGTTGTGCCATTCGAGGAAAAGTTGTTCCACGGAAAATACATGTATATTACTCAAAGTAAGGTAAATTCGGAAATTCTCAGTTCTGCCGTGACGTCATGTACCATAGCTTATTTTCATTATTTCTTTAACAAAAGAATGGTTCATTCTGAAGGTGAATGACTGGGCCTTAGTGGTTTTGGGGAATAGTATGGACGCTTTGGTCACTGTATGGATGCATGAGAATTTAACAAGGATCGGTCAGTATGGGTTGTATGGGAATTAATTATGAATGGGTACGCATGGTGAGGTATGGGAATCGCACCTTGATGGTTAGGTATTTGGATACGCTACGACCTAGGGGCTTAAACTACGTAACATGAAAGAGCGACAACCAACAAGTTTTATAAAATTCAAAATATGAATTTATTTCCCTAAAAGTACAAAGTGAAAGAGCTAAAAATAACTTACATGAGTTAGTGAATTCCTAAGACTCCTAACACGTTCTATCAATTCCAAGTAATCCGGATACACTCTGAAGTTATTCCGAATGAAAACTATGATGTACTTATGTGTCAACAGTACAGATGCAGTCACCGTTTGAAATCCAAATGTCTTTAAGTGAATTCATGGCAATTCCAAAATATTATTAAATGTTTCACAGTAATTACAAAGGTATAAATGTATCTAAGTCTTTGAATATATTCACAATAATTCAGTTCAGCTATTAATGTATCTCTTACAAGTCCAATACAATATCAAGATTGAGGAACACTGCATAAAAACCAATTTATATAAGAAGATCATTTGCAGGAGCAATACAATATACTAAGTAGTTTTGAATTAATCATTATCAATTTGAAATACTAGCATCAGTAAATAAAACCAGATGTTCCTCTTTTTGACCAATCAGACACTAGGACAGTCTGATCTTTCTATCGGCACAAAAGTCTTCGTTGGATCACGCGATGTCTTCGAATGTTCTGGAACACAGACCATGGAATTTTCATGAATGAAAAAGTACTCATTTATACATGACTCAGTCTTAGAGTACAGAATCCATTTATAGGATCTTAGAATGAAAAATGTCATGAACTAAGCGACTCTGGTAAAACAATTTTTATAAATAATATATATTTCTGATGGTATGCGGTCTATTGGAATTTAAACTTACGTTTGGAGCTGTACGGGGTCTATCATAATTTAACATAGTCTTTGGGAGAACGTAGCATCCTATAGGAACAAAATATTACAAGTCTGGGTCGGCATAGCACCGTATGGAAATGTAGCATTACGTTTAGGTCGGTATGGGGTTTATGGGAAATTCACACTACGTTTGGGTAGGTGTAACCCATTTGGAAAATAAACATGATGGATCAGTACGAGACCTATGGAAATTATCTTTTGAATGGAACACGTAGATAGACAAACATGCATCTATTACAGACAGTACTGGCACATACAATCCAATGTATTTTGTTCAAATACACTTTTTAACCATCTTTGCGGTCCGTAGTTGACTTGAGCGCATAACAAACGATGGATTGTTTGACACAATATTTCCAGATTTATTAAAACGTTTGATTTTATAATTATTATTTGAACCCATTTAAACTTTCATAAATGAAAGTAAATTTAAATAAATTAAGTGCGTACAGAATGTCACCGTATTTTTAAATTGTGTGTGTGTGTGTGTGTGTGTGTGTGTGTGTGTGTGTGTGTGAGAGAGAGAGAGAGAGAGAGAGAGAGAGAGAGAGAGAGAGAGAGATCAAATTTTGTTAGCAGGCTGGATATGTAAATAATCCTCAAGTACTGAAGAGCGACATTCACCCTTGCACGATCTTGACTCTCACGAAGGTGTTGATGGTTGTGGTGGTAGTGCACAGGAATCGATCATTTCATTATCGAAATCACACTGCTGTGAACTTGTGCTAACATCGCTATCCTTGTGTCTGGTGATCACAGAACGTTTTCATTTTTGCCGTCATTAACATCTAACTGCTCTGCAGGGTAGCGTGATCCGTACATTTGTTTCCGGACACTTCAATGACTAAAATTAAAATACGAAACAAACGGTTATCTGAAGCTGTTGTATACAGAGGAAGAGCAATATGCATTTATGTTATGGTACATATCAGTGGAGGGAATTGAATGGGAACACACTCAACTCAAGAGGGAATGGCGGTTTTTTTCCATAGTCTTGCTAAATTGTTTATGTCAAAAACTAACTTATTGTGCTCATCTTGGAATACTTTACGTATCGAAGCCAATGTTGTCAGTTGTTAGAATCAAAGAAAAATACATCAAACACAACGAAATCGTACGTGCGGATTTGGTCACATAAGATAAGTTTGTCCAACCGAACGAGTTTGTCAACGTGGTCATTTCTGCATGTGTGAGTACCAACGCCCGTTTGAAGTAATGCTCTATTCTGGAACTTCTAGGTTACCAAATGTTTTACTTTGACATAGACAGCGGGATCTCGATCTAGATGCTATTTTGCACACATTGAAGACGAATGTTTAGGAGCATTATCTGACGAGCATCCTAAAGACACTACTCTCCGTTTTGCAAGGTGCACTCTCAGAATTAATGTTACGAATATCGACTAAAGAGAGGACAAATCCACATTAAACATCAAGTGAACAGACTCACACTCTAACATGGTCCAGTGGAGTCACTAGGGTTGGTGTCACCAGTGCGGTAACTCATAGTGTCACCCCCATGGACCTTCTTCCTGCACAAAAAAATAAAAATTTTATAGACAGTCATTTTGGTGTCACCCGGTCTGATGGTGTCACCCGGTGCGGTCCGCACCACCCGTACCCGCCTAGTGACGCCATAGACATGGTCCCATTGAAGTAGCGAACTTTGACTTCCTGAAACAAGCATTAAGTCTTTAAAGATAACAGCGACTTTCATTTCAAAACCCATGATCCACACATTTCAAAACCCCATGATCCACACAAGACTGCGCGTGTCGGATCACCGAGTTATTAGAAAACTATTGGAGAAAGCATCGCAAATCATCAGCGAGAAACTGTTGAGACTTTCCGATTCCGACACTGTTCCCTAGGGCTACCATTAATTATTAAAGAAACAAGATTAGAAGGGATGCGACCGTTTCCATTACATGCCTCGACAAAGCGATAATAACTTTTTTTCTAAATATGCTTTCTGTACATCACACAAAACCTATTCAAACAAAACGAATACGACGAGTCTCAATGAATATTATTTAGCGTTGTTTAAAAGTTCCAGACACAAATCTCAAGTACATTGAGTGGTTAAAACAGTTAGGATCGCCGTTGCGAACTGATGTCTACGACAATGCCATGCGTTTGCCACAAGCGTATTTGCTGATTGATGCGAAACCCAGCACATCTAATTAATTGAGATTTCGTACTGACTTGTATCACGATTTGCACGTCCAGTGTCCAGTGAGTGATTTGCACGTCTTCCTCACCGTTACTCAGTCCACAGCACACGTACTTCTTTACAATTGCTGTAATTGTTACTCAACGCGACATCATTAAAATCTAATACAGCCACACCTACTAGCGCACTGCATGCAATCAGTCGCGAGAAAGATGCATAAGTTTTTTCGCATTTGTTGGAAGCTAGTCTTTCCCCCAAAAATTGTTACTCTGGTTTACGGTAACGGCAGGCCAATTACTATAAGGAAATATTCACATTTCAAAACAGACGCAATACATTTTAGAAAAACATAAACACTAACACCTCGTAGATCCTGGAATCCATAAATAGACCAAGAAACAAATTATCTTGAAATCGGTGGAACAGACTTCGTGGAGGAGGCATTCTGAATTCTCATTTTGAGATGAGATCGAAATGCGAAAGCGAAGGCAAAACAAAGGTAATGGGTAAGACAAAGAGAATCGCTGCCAAAACGTATCTCCCCATGAAAACTAAAGAAGACAAAGACAAGGAGAAAAGAAAGCCTAATCGGTTGCAGAGAAGAAAACGATCATCAAAACCATCGCCAAAAGTACCCAGAAAGTGTAAAACCCAATACCCTCCTCCAGAAGTCGTTAGAGCAGTAACTCCAGATAAGGCACACACAAAAAGTATCATTGCCATGGTCAGTATCATCTACTCTGTTACTTTTGCATTGTGTCAGCAAAGCACGGTTTGAAAGATTGTTTCCAAATTTGTTGAAAACGACACCGAGATGGATACCTTCACTTCTTCTCATCCTTTGACATCATAGTTTTCTGTAACCGTTCCTGCCGCGAGAAAAGTGGGACTGGCGGAGAAAAATGGTAAGATAGAACGAGTGTATTACAAAGTTTAACATCTACTGTCCCCGTTCGAACAACAAGTGGACACTAACACCTGTATCAAAGAGACGCTCTCACGTTTTAGCATCAGTAACTCATACAAAGATATCTCCCACACACGAGTTCATGATATCGTCGTCATCATCATGGTACAAAGATAAGTAAAATTGGAATAAATTCAATTCGCACTCTGCAATCAAGTATTGGGATATGTCGTCTGTGTATAGCAAAGCAAAGAAACCGATAAATAAATAGAAGAAAGCAAACATTATGATAATTGGAAATGCTGATGAAGACACAACAGCAACAATTAGAACAACATATCCCTTGAAACATGCTGAAAAAGAAAATTGAAGTTAACCGAGAGAAAAAAAATGCAAGTCCATCTTATCGCACAATTGTTAACAAAGTTGTCTTCACCATGTTGGGGTCAATTTTGTTCTTACTTTAGTTTAAGCAGAGTCATGAAATCCGTTTTTTGAAGCGAAAAGGACGGTTCATTCTAGAATGACATCAGTGATACAAAATGTTCGAATAGTAATACTATCAATTAATTTTTGGTGCGATGGGCCAAGTCCCTGGACGCCGCAGTCCTTCTTTACATTGGAAGATACGAATAGAGAAACTGTAAAACGAACGCTTTACTTGCCCGAGTTACAACGAGTGACCACGAAAAAACGACGTCTACGATATTAAGAGCATCTTCGACTAAGGACACGCTCAATGTGAAAACGATGAACGTACGCTGAAAGGTTAACCACCTAATTTCGTTTCTTTAATTGCAGTGTGGCAAGTCATCGATTATAAAAGGAAGAACAATTACATTTGTCCTAATCTCGTGTTCCCCTCACATTTATTGTCATTACAGGGTCATATAAAATAAAGTAGAGTAACATTTGCAACCACAACAGTAAATGTGATGTGGAGAAAATGTTCTAAAACTCAAACCGTCTTTTCTTCAGTATAGTCATTATGATTTGTTTGCTTGGAGTTGCTATTGGAAACTTCAGTTTGCAACAAGGTGATATGTAACTGTGGACCATTTTACTTGCATTGGTTATCTTCTTCCTAATCTATCATTGGAATATAGCAACGGTAGCAGTAGCAGTGGCGGCAACAACAGCCCCTACAGTGGCACCAAGAACAAAAGTAATAGCAACAGATTAAAACTTTCCGAAAGTTGTCCGTTGAAATCGGGCGACTCTTTGGACACGAAAATGATCGAAATATGAATAATCAATGTTGTTCACTTTACCCACGACAGTGCTGTGCGTGCGGTTCCAACCAACAAACTGTAGTTTTACGACTAAATAACCCATATTCACTGAAGTAGACCACGACGCCTATTTGGAAGTTGCCTTGATAGGAATCAACTACTAGAGAAACAATTACAAGAACAGCATGGAAACAAGAACCTTGCGCTGCAGTTCATGGACATCTACAAGATTTACATATTTTGTTTGATACCCATTCGAACTAAGCCAAGAACTCGTCTTGATGTTTGTGTTCACATATGCGGTAGAATACGATGTGGTGTAGAAACACGCAACTTTGCTAAGAATAATTCCAACTAAAGTGGCTGCTGGCGAAGAAGAAGAAAATACGTGTCACGTACACCAAAACTTTTTTCATCCACACTCTCAAGGAAAACATCTAATCTAAATCTTGATGGTCGATCGACAGAATCCAAAAGAAGCCTTGCTGGGTACAGAGAAAAATGTTCTGATCCTGATAGCAAAATACCTCTTTGGAACTATAAAGGCCACGGGACACATCACACGTTCGTCCAAACAGTTCCTCAGACATCCACAGGGCGGTAAAGTCATGACATGAAGAGAGGTAGAGAAATACAACGGCAACTCATACACAGTAAGAAGAAAAGACGCAGAGAAAACGTTAATACGAACACAGACACGGTTGGTAGAATTCCATCCAGTTTTTGCATGTCTGTCATAGCTCCCACATACTTCAAACCAAGGAACATCTATCGGAATAACGGTTACTTGCATATCCAGGTACAAGTGATCAGACACAACAATACGAATCCAAATCAACTGTCAGAGTGGCTGCCGTCAACAATGTCATGCATTCTTTGTTCGGCGAAGTGGTTTGTAACTGAACAGCAAGTGAGCAGCATCATTGGACATGTACCCTTTCCAAGCCTACCTAAAGTATTTGCTCCCTTACGGATAATAACCAGTAACCAACTTTTTTAGATGCTTCTGTTGTGTGTAAACACGACATATTCAGTAAGTTCAACGGTACGGCATTCATTGTTGATGTAAGCAAAGGATTTAACGACTAAAAAACAAAAACAATGTAACAGTTTAGAAATAATTTGTTGAACAGAGCGGATGGGCATTTCAAACAGAATCCGAGTAGCATCCTCTGGTATTTGACGGCCAGTGCAAACGATTTCAGGGTCATCATCGAAGAAATGATATATGTGCGATGTATAGAAGTTTTACCTAGAGTAGGAAATTAGATAGTCAAACTCTAACCAGAATCACTAACAAGCATCGATACGAGCGGGAAGAGAAACCATTCACATTACTGGCGGACTCCAATCACAGATCGAAAATCATACGTTCCATGACCAGATACCCAAACGTCTTTTCATCACCATCGTCAGTAAAACAGCCTCATCGGAGCTATTCATCAAAACCTTTCTATCACTATCACGCCTCCAAGTTAAAAATCATCTGGGATGGACAAACTTTGTACAGTGGATCCTTTCAACCAAACTTTCAAACAAGAAGTGCTTGAGATGTTAGCTGACTCGTTTTGAATCTACAGGACACTTGAGATCCGACATCACACAATTCATTTCCTGCGATGACAGTACAGAAGGTTACTGTTTCTGAGGATTTTATTTCACACCAGACCAAGCCTATAAAATCGGGGATAACTGTGGGTGAACATCCGGTTTACTCAGGTACTTCACAACACGTTGAACGTGATCTTCCTTGCAGAATTCGACAATTCCATCGAAATCAACAATGTGAGGGAATCGATACGAGACTAATAAATCATCATTTTTGGAAAAATTGTCAAGGAAACAGACAACGAAAATAGAGAGAGAAGGAGAAAAATACTAAGTAAGATACGAAGTGGTATTGGTTCGATGGTTGGAATACGAGAAAGCCTTGGTGAAATGATTTGCTAAACACAAATACAAGAGAATCACGCTATTGACAAAATAAAATTGCTACTGATTTCAAGTCGATCATTCCTCTAAGAGTATAGCAGTTAAAATATTTGCTGATCAGTTCTGGGGGAGAAGTTGAAGCAGTAACGGTAAGATGTTTGGAATCTCATCGAATAAAATAAAATCTTGATGGAGCGGTAAACAGATTTGTTACAGCGTTCTAAATTACATTGAGTCTCACCGAGACGAAACGCATCAAGTCCTCTCGCAACAGCGCACGAATTATTCCATCATCTCTACTTGCCTCATTGACAGTTGAAAGAAAGAGTCAAGTTTGAAATCATCACCTATCCTTACCTGTTAATTCTGTTGTCTGAGAATGAATAACTGGGAACCTCATTGCCTTGTCGCACACAGTTCACAGGCGGCACCATATAATCCAATGGTCTGCGCTAAAAACCAACTTCCTCCTCGAAAACCTAAAGACATTCGTCAACCCAGAGAACAATCGTTGACCAGGAAAACTCCGGGTAGCTGTCAACTTTCCGAACAAGAACATGTTGGATTTTTTTTATTCGCATGTATTACCTCCGACTGAAGGCTTTATGAGATGACACGTTGTTTCGACCCATTTCAAAAACTTGAGATTACAAAAATTATATTCAGTGGTGTGTGCACATTATTGTGCGTTTTCTCTTTTTCATGGACCAATGGCTTCCCTCTAGCATTTACAAACTATTTTTGACACAATTTCGTGAAAATCAATGACAAAAAAAAAAAAAAAAAAAAAAAATCCCCAGAATTTTAGTTTTGTTATCATTGTGACAATATCTTCAAACGCTTACAAGATGACAATGTTAGAGACCCCATGTCGATAATCAGAATGGACATTATAAATTGATGCGTGAAATGACTAAGCTTTATCCATTTGTTATGTCCTTGATGCGTTTCTTTTCTTTTTTAATTGGTAGATGGATACAGATAAAAGGCAGACGAAGCAAATAATATACTACAGGTCATGTAATCGCCCAGTACTGACTATTTCAATAATCGGTGTCATTTTGTACATTTTGAATAAGCATACATTTAAATCGCGACTTTTCACATTGTTTGGATCCTCGTACAGCCATATTCCTTGGGAAGGTCATTATATATACGCTCAGAGCAACACATAAGCAAAAATAATCTTTGGACGAGGTCGCGCTAAATGCGTGATCCACTACAAACTGGATTGAATGTCGCTCTCTTTGAAGTCACAATGAAAGCTGCACGTATTGAACAAAAATGCGTACTACCCTGTTATTTGTTATGATTGACCCGACGTCACCATTTACTGACCAAATTTAGTACCTGGCCACCATTGTTTAGTGATCAACGATCTCCGTATAGAAGTCTTTTTAATGATATTTTATTGCAGAACATCCAAAGTTCAGGATTGAATATACTTTGGTTAAACTATATTAGTATTAAATATTAGAACAACAATTAATATTTAATTTATTTTGAGTAAATGCACCTACAACTTCACGTAACTTTAATCGATAATTCAGGAGAGAGAATACTTCTTACGCATTAGCCTATTTTTAAAAAATAGGTTCAAAGTATTATTAGGAGACTTTTTAAAAATATATTTTTTTTATTTGTTTTGTCGAATGTCGTAAAAAAGATCTCTTTTATTTACATGTATAGGCCGTAACCTTGCACAGTGAACGGAAGACACCGGAATACTGAAGGTCACACTTGTGCCTGTCTTACAGTTTAGACTGATATGATCTGTTTCCGCTTGTTACCTATTTGACAGATTGTTTATATTTATAAGGAATTTCTGGCTAATTATCTCTGATGTACTGACGCAGACTATGGGTAAGTCATCTATATTGTATTTTAACTTAACATTTTAGTATTTGATTTTATTTTGATTATGTGAAGAGAACAGATTTATGATAAACTGGTATGGTACCTCTTACTTGTTAGGCATAAAACATGAATAGTGAAGTACAATATTTTTCAACTGAACCAAGCTATTTTCAGTGGACATGCATCCAAGAATTATAAAAATGAAGTCTGAACTGTTTAGTTTATACTACTTGGGGGTGACTGCTACAAGTGAAAGGAATGGGCGTATGCAAATTCCCCCCAAATGCTTTTTTTTTTTCTTCAGTTTTTAGATAAACGTGGTACCACGGTTTCATGAAAATGAATATTCTAGAACTCCTGATTGTACTTCAGAACACGTTTATTTTTTCAGTTTTAGTTAGGACAAAGAATGAGAGATACGGTAAATCCAATTTGTCGGCAGTCATCTGAGGAACACTGAATGTGTACCCTTTGCCCTACCCCATATTCATTTTCCTGACATCGAAAACAAATTTTGGACCTTTAATAAAACTGTTTCGTATATGTTTATAAACTTAGTTTTACAGAATATATCCATGTTTAAGTTGTACTAAACTCGTTAAAAAGAAAATGTAGTCTCCATAATAAGATGGAGATAACTCAATGGCTGTCTTCTATTGCTGATGATGCAATAATGTAAAATAATGGCAACATATTGATAAAGCCTACTTAGTTGGATGAACTCAACCACACCTCTCATAATTCCACACACACACACACACACACACACAGACACAGACACACAGAGTACAGTACCTGAATGCCCATGTACTGAAAAAGTGTGTGTGTGTATACATTGCATTATATTTCTTTTGGTTGGTTCCAGGACTCTAATTGACTTATACAATTGGATAGAAATATTATGTCATAAGCTGCTACTGTGAAACATTTCTAATGTTCAATAGTCTCTGATCAAGTTCCATAAGTAAATTTAGGGAAAGTATTCAAAGAAAACCCAAATTAAATCAGAAAAGAACTTGTATTTCAATATCCATTGTGGTTCTATTAGGTCTTATTTTAACTGGCTTGAATATCATCCTTACCTTGGTATTTAATAGCGTCATGCATCATTTTTCTATAAATAAATTAGGCAGAGAATTTAAACAGTTATTACATATTTATATGTTTTGTAACAGAAGTGTGTTTTCAACAGTTGACTGTCAAATTACGTGTTATTCTCACTTCTCAGATTAAAAGAAGTAAGAAAGAAAAAATAAATATTACTTTGATAGACTGGGTTTAGATTTGTTGGTATTTGATTACGAAGGGAAGACTTCTGGTACAGAATAATTTGGAAATGTGTGAAATAAACAAAAATAATTATTCTGATAATTCTTTGTCACTTAATAGATATTATTTTTGAATATAAAACTCTAGCATTATCAAGATATCTCATCTATTTTAAAAAATACGTCCAGTATTTGATTCATAATTAAAATCTTACATCAGAAGTCTGAGTTTTAAGAGGTCCTATATTCTAAACATAGTCCCCATCGAGTATTATGTACAGACAAGTAATGCAGATGGGCATGGCAAAAAAAAAATTTAAAAGGGCCTGGTTGATCAGATTGCTGTAAATTGTGAGAAAGAAAAGAATATATATATATATATATATATATATATATATATATATATATATATATATATATATATATCTGAAATAACTCTGTGGAAATTATCTTACTTGACAAGTTTCACACAATAATGCCAGTGACCAACAAGGTCTAAAATACTTGAATGATAACTTAGTCTATGCAACGTCATTTTCATATGGTTGAAAATATCAAGCTGGGCTATGGAATTGAGGTTTAATATGGCAATTAGAGGTTGCTGAGATATATGGAGCATACATGGATGAATTCTAATGTGTTGGCAGCTTGAGACCTTGTATGTTTATGATTATTACTCCTCTTCATATCAGAAAATAAAAATTGTGAAATTTTCAATTCTACTTAAAGTTTTCAGTCCACCACTTAATATTATAAACATGTGTAAAAATGTTTATTCTGTCAGGTTCCAATGTTCTTTGTATTACAGTATGTCAGAATATACCATAAAAGCAAAACACTGTTCTGGAACCTAGGTGATTATAGAATTACTTGAAAGAGTTATTTCCCCTGACAGTCCTGTGACTGCCTATATGTTTTTTAAATGTTTCAATTAAATTCAAGATACCACAAAAGATTACTTCAAAATAGATTCAGAAAACATTAGAATCCTTTAGGTTTCATTCAGAATTTATCAAATGGGCCTCTGTATTTTATACTGATATATTTTTGTCAGTTATTGTTAATAATCACATATCCCAACCATTTCCAATTCTACGAGGAGTAAGACAAGGTTGTAGTCTCTCCCCCTGTTATACGTGATAGTGTACGAACCTTTCACTGTCAGAATCTGAGCTGACAGTGATATATTAGGCATACAGGTCCCTGGTACAAAAGAGACCTGTAAGATCTCGTTCTATGCAGATGATAGCACGGGTTTCTGTTGCATAGACAAATCCATTGAAAAATACATCTTTTGTGCAAAAACATATGAAAAAACATCAGGCACAAATTTAAATCTCAATAAATCAAATGGAATGTTTATGGGCAAATAGCGAAACCGCAATGATCACCCCTTAGGCATATTATGGATTTACAAGCAGAAATAGTTGGTTTTCTTTTCGGCAACAAGTTAACACATGACGAACACTGGAACAAAAATTTCCTTAAACTCCAAAAGACTTTACTTCTTTACAAGAGCAGGAAGCTATCTCTTGTTTTGAAATCAAACATTGTCAACCTCCTAGCATGCAGTAAGATTTGGTACACCACAACTGTAATGGACCTGTCCAAGCACAAATATATTTACATTCATCAGGAATTCTAAGTTTGAACCCCTAGCAAGGGCTATATGTTATAACCCCTATAAAAAGGGAGGCCTCAGCATCCCCCACATAGTATGCAAAATAAGAGCCCTGCGAATCCAACACATTCAAAAACTATTAAATGAAAAATGCCCCGCAAAATGGAAACTGTTTGCACGATACTGGATCGGACTACAACTTAGAACGTTTAACCTGAATTTAAGACTTAATAAATATATGCACACTCTATATGCTCCAAAATTCTACACACAGTGCATGACCATTTTCAAAGACTTCACAGAAAATAACCCAGGATTTGCCATTGGCGCAATGCCTACCAAGACCATATATCAATTAGACCAGAAGAAATTTGTTTTAGAACCAAAGATCAACAGATTATATGACATCGATTTTGGTAGTGTGTGCAGCAATCTACACAATAACTATATCGACCCAATCACCAGAGACGTGTGCTTCAAAGTCATACATGACATTTACCTGTACACTATAACATGTTCTTAAAACGAGTTACGCAGACCAAATCATGCATTTTTTGTGGTGAAATTGAAACCACAGGCCACTTATTTTTCGAACGCAAATTAGTACACCCATTGCAACACCTGGTGATCAAGTGGATCAAGAAACTTTCAAGAAACAGTTTCAACACCTTTTACACTTTCTTGAGATTTGGCCTCATTCCCATAGAGGCCTCATTTCCAGACCCTGAGTTTGAAAACCTTTGTCTCCTACTGGCAGCCGAGTACAAATACATAATCTGGTTTAAACAAGTTCGATCCCACTGTCACAAAGAAACAGTAAGTGTGAGCTTGCTACTATCCTTTTTTCTCTCAAGACTAAAATGTAGGATAAGAGCCAACTTTCACAGATATAATTTTGTTGAATTCCTTGACAAATGGTGTCTGGCAGGCATTTTCTGCGGCCTCTATAACTTCAAATTAGTCATCAATCTTGATACGTGACACCTGTTCATTTCTTCTTACGTGTAACCGCTCCCTTGTGTAGGCAATTAGCCGTCATTTAAATGTCAAACTGAAGATAACCCCCAACAGCCAGAGTACCACGGCTCGCCGCAAATTAAATGATTTTCCCACCCCTACAAATTCTTATAACAGTTCTCCTTGCCACATGGTACCTATGTGTGTGCAACATTGTATCTTTTGGTTTATATATGAAAAGAATGTATATCACACTTGCCCGTATATCACACGTTATCGTATTTATTTTACTAAAACTACATTGCACTTGTCTACATTTGTGAACTTGTATCCGTATCATCAATTTGTAATACATACCCATATTGAACACAATTTTGTTACCTCATTAACAAATGTACTTTTATGTACATTTGCGTAAATATTGTTCACCCCCACTTTTTCGAGACTCTTACCTCTCTCCCACTGAAACTGTCAAACATACCGATTATTGAACAGCATTGTGCTACTTCTTTCTCAGACTTACGTATTCTTAAATTCATATGTGAAATTGTTGTACATCCCATTTATACATTACCTTATCATTGTCAATTCTTAATCATTTTATATTATATTTTATTGAACTGCATTTTATTTGCATTCTTTCATGAAATTGCATGTCCTATGTTGCCAGCTCTTGTTGTACTCACCAACATTAATCACCACTTCTCTGTGTTTACATATAATGTATATGCTTCTACATTTATCAGAGAAAAAATGTACACCCAATATTTTTTGTTTCTTTGTACAGATTATATTACATGTATATTGTATGTTGTGAGTGCATGCCTGCACATGTGATATTGTAAATATTGAATAAAAATCTATGAAAAACAAAAAAATTTGGAAGAATTATAAAAAGAAAAATAGCTTCAAAGATACATGTATGGTAGACTTGGATACCACAAAAAAAGTTGTATACTATAGTATTTCTGAAAATACTGTGATACGTACCAGCTTATACTGCAGCTATATTGGGAACCTACAGTTTAAAATTTTGAGGCCAGAAACAGTTTTTAAAAAATGTCCATCTCTCAAATACTTCAAAAATATCTTGCTCTGTTTTATAGCAAAAGAACACGATATTATATTTATGTCACAAACTGATAATTTATTAAAGCTCTCAACTGCACATCTTATAGTACATGTACATGTATCTTGTAGCCATCTTGTTGTGAATTGATGTGCTGCAGTTATGGGTATTCTTTGCAGCACAAACTTTATGAATAGAATCTTAATAAGTGTTTTTATTTTCTTTTTAATTGCTATTCTTCTAAACTGGCAGTTATATCATGCACAAAAAATCTGCATGATGGGTTTGGTACCAAAACAGGTGCTTGTCCAGTTTTTGATAACAGTGTAACCCTTTGCTCTTAATCTAATATGGGTCAAACAAACTGGGAATATTAATTTACTGACTCACAGAACTTTGGAAATCAGATTTAGACTCCCACAGAGTGCTATATTAATAGCATTGCCCCTCTTTGAGTAGACTTTCATTGATAAAATCCAATAAAAATTATGCATATAGAAAGACATCCACATATTTTGAAAAATTCTGTGCAGGCTGTATTAGGACTTTTAATGCTTCAAGCAAAATTATTAAATATTGAATTGCCTCCCAAATCCTTAGAATCTTCAATTGGACAAGAGCAATTGTACTGGAATTGCTGTCCACACATATAAAAGCATATATCATGTATAGCCCATATTACTTTTCCCCAGGTCTCATGCAACAGTTTGGAATCGATTTCATTGCATCTACCCCAGGAGAAGGGGCATGTTTATTGGGGGAGGCAGGTAACTTTGTGCATGTTTTTATTTGTACATTCTTGGTAAAGTTTTTGTTTTTAATGATATTTTTTGGCATTCTGCATACAAGCTGTTATACTTGGATTAGTGACACATGATGTGGGATTCATATCAATTTATAATAAAAAATAAGAGTCATCCATATTTCATGTTTCACTTCCATTTTGTAAATTATATACTATTTTTCATGCTTCATTAACTTTTTCTTGTTTTTAGTTTTTATGCTACAAGCATCAAAACTAGAACATAGTTTGCATCTTTCTTAATACCACACACTTACATAAAAAGATCACTGTGACTGTCAGATCTCCCCTCCCAGCCTTGTTGGGGTGGGTGTTATGGGTTTGGTTATCGTTATCTAGAGGTGATCGCCGACAGTGTAATTTGCCCGGAACGAGTAAATATCAATGGAAATTGTGAAATTTACAGGTGGAATAGATAAAGAGCTGAGCAGGTATATAGAACAGAATAACACGAGCCCCCGTTACAAATAAAGACAAAATTTAATCAAAATTTCGAACAATAAAGTTCATAAACAAAAGTAATAATACATTACGATTGAAAGATACACTTCTTTCCTTTTGACTTAACTTCTTCAACAAATTTTCAAATACAAAGAAATGATGATACCATTAGCCGATCTGTTAAGCGATAGAATTTAAATCATCATTAGATCAAGTGAAATATATTGAAAACATTGCCTTGTACAGTTTCATAACCTGATGGTCTTGATTCAGTCCAAATTCCACAGCGACTATCCCTTTTGACTTCCTTGTGCCGGTAAGTCTGGGTCTTCACCACTTTTGACTTCCTTGTGCCGGTAAGTCTGGGTCTTCTTCACTTTTGACTTTCTTTTCCCAAATTCACAGGTGCCTCACCTCTTTCTCCCCTTCCAACTTTGTGTCCACTTTGGGTTTGTAATACGTAATACCTAGAGCTATCTCGCCTTCCAAAATAACAAAAATAAGCAACCTAAATCTTCCGTCACATTATACTGGGGAATAGATCAATACCTTCCCCCTCTCGTTATGTCAGATAAATTCTACCCTACTTCAAACAGATCCTATGGCTAACTAGTCTAACTGGCCATGACAGACCGTAACAACCTAGTTTCACAAAATTAATGGTCAACTAATGGCTATTTCAACATCCCACCGAGACATTAGTTCCAGACTAGTCTCAATTACACAAATGAATGAAATTCCTTGCATTATGGTATTTATAACAACAATCAAATGGTTATCATACGTGAACTCATATATATAGGTCGGAGAATTCACACGGATTCTCGCATCTCAAGTAAAATAAGGCATGAAATTCTAGATACATAATTTCCTATCCTATAATAAACGAGACTATACGTTCAAACAAGTCGTCAATGTTTATATAGAGAAAAATATCATTGTACGGACTCAGATAAACGAACTCAATACAGGTATACCATATCAAGAAATTAAATCTACGAACTTAAACAAATAAATCCATGCAAATACAAGGAAATAAATCAAACAAATCATCATAGTAGTATCAATGAATTACATAAGATTGTTGCAAATACCTTGTTTTCCCAAGCTCTCACTTCCAGAACATGTCTGTCAAATTTTCCAGACAGTTGCTTCCCCTGGATGATTTCTACGGTTGAGTTTACTTCTTCACCCACTCAGAGTCTATTTACATTTGTTCTCTTGCAGAAAAAAGCATAGACTGATTTCCAAATTTGCTATTTGCACATTTAAACTGAAGAGTTTTCATGTGAAACCATGCCCCCTTCACTCTCCTTGCCTTCGATATACCGTACCGGGACTTGGTACTGTTGTAGAAATAATGACCATCTCATTAATCGTCCATTGGTCAACTTACTTGAGCTAAATATGCGAGTGGTTGGTGGTCAGTTTCTAAAATAAATTTTCGCCCATATAAGTAACGTTGGAATTTAGTTATCCCAAAGATAATTGCCAAGCACTCTTTCTCAGAGACTGAATAATTGCGTTCTGCAGACAACAATTTTCTGCTACTGTAGGCAACGGGGAGTAAATTTCTGTCATGCTCTTATAATAGTACTGCCCCTAAACCTCTATCACAAGCGTCAGTACGTAAGACAAAATCACGTGTCACATCAGGCAGTTTCGCTACTGCATCTGACGTTAGTCTGTCTTTTAACGTCTGAAATGCACGCTCACGTGCGTCTGTCCATATAACTTTCGTCGGAGCCTTTTTCCGAGTCAAGTCAGTCAATGGGCTTGCAATAGCGCTGAAGTTTGCAACATAGCGACGATAATACCCTGCTAGTTTCAAGAAAGATTGAACTTCCGTCATAGTCGTTGGTCGTACTGTGTTCCTAAGTTGGTTGACCTTTGAACTATCTGGTGTTAGCGTGTCTTCGCTGAGGGTATGACCTAGGTAAGTTAATTTCCTAAAACCTATATGGCATTTAGATGGTCGTGCAGTCAGTCCAGTTTGTCGAAGTCGTTCTAAAACGTTTTTCAGTAAGATGATATGATCGTCCCAAGCCACTGTCGTTAAAAGTAAATCGTCCATGAAGTTTGAGACTCTGGTTCCCCTTAACAGTTCCAGTAATTTTCGCATCATGCAGGTGAAGACACCTGGCGCGGTCTGCACCCCGAATGGCATAACCACCCACTGGTAGGTCCCATCTGGAGTTGCGAAGGCAAGTTTTGCTCTGTCTTCCTTCTGAACTGGAATTTGCCAGTATTCCTTAGACAAATCGATCTTCAAAAAGTATTTTGCTTTGGCCGCCCCTGGCAAATATGGTCTCAGGCTCAGGTAGCAGTTCTACCTGGAATTCCGTGATCCTGTTTAACTTCCTGTAATCGACGCAAAATCTGTACCAACACAACCGGAGAGCTATATGCCAACTCAGCTGGTTCTATAACTTCCAAGTCTATCATAGCTTGAATTTCGTTTCGGACAGTTTCCAACTTCGCATAGGGTAACGGGTATGGCTTCAACTTCACCAGCTTCTCAACCAGTAGCTTAAGTGTGAACTCCTCCAACTCCGTCATGCCAGGTTGTTCTGTCAGGACGCTTGCGTAGTCTTGGAGTAACGACTCCACTTCCTTACGTTGCTCTGACGTTAATGTTCCGTCAAGGACAACGTCGACGTAAGTTTCTTCTGTCGTCGAAGGACAGCTAGGGAGTACTTCTGCCTCTCCTCTGTTGTCATCGGGTTCTTCAGTTACAACTGTAGCAACCACGAACTCTGTGGGTGTCTCTCTTTCGCGATAACGTTTCAAAAGATTTACGTGGTACAGCTTCTCCTTGTCTCCTACCTGGACAGTTCTGCCCACCCTTTTTCTCCATTACCACAAATGGTCCCCTCCACGAGACTTGAAGTTTGTTGTGCTCTAGCGGCAGCAACAACAACACCTTGTCACCCATCTCGAAGTGACGTTCCTTCGTCCTTCTATTGTAAAATTTGGCTTGACGTCCCTTTGCATCGCAGAGATTCTCTTGAGCCAGTTTGGAAACCTAGCTTGTTGCGAAGATCAACAACGTACTGGTATGTTGTTCACACTTTCTCGGATGCTTGCTCATCCATCCATATCTGTTTTAATATAGCCATGGGCCCCCTAACTGTCCTCCCATAAACTAATTCAAAAGGTGAAAAACCTAAACTAGCCTGTGGCACTTCTCGATACGCAAACAGTATCGCCAGAAGGTATCGATCCCAGTCCCTGGGTCGACCTTCACAGAGCTTCTTCAGAGCCTGTTTCAAAGTTCCATTGAAATGCTCCACCAAACCATTGCACTGCAGGTGATACGGGGTAGTTGTCAGGTGTCTAATGGACAGTAACTTGTTTACCTCTTCCATCACCTGGCTCACAAACTGCGTTCCCTGGTCAGTCAGTATCTCATCCGGGACACCAACTCTCGACCAAACTCTTAACAGGGCCTCAGCCACTGTGACTGAGTCAATGGTTTTCAAGGCCACGGCCTCCGGGTACTGGGTGGTGTAATCTACTATCATTAGTATATAACGATTACCGCTTTCTGCCGCCGGCTTTATCAAACCTACTAGGTCCATCGCCACCCTCGAGAAAGGTTCGTCAATCAGTGGGGTGGTTCCTAGTGGCACTGGGCGATGGGAGGTCTTGGGTGCCACCTGCTGACACTTGTCACACGACAAACAGAACCTCCTAACATCCCCATACACACCTGGCCAGTAGAATTCCCTTACCAACCAATCTCTGGTCTTCGCCACGCCCATGTGGCTTCCAAGTAGACCCTCATGTGCCAGCCTAAGCACTTCTGCTCATTTCGCTATAGGCACAACAACTTGCTTAAACGTATCGGTCCCTTTCCTGGCGTACCGATACAAAATACTGCGTTTTGCCACGAACTTCACCTCGCCATCTGGCAATTTCCATATGGAACCCTCTTCTGCGTACCTGCGTACCTTGTTGAGAGACAAATCTTCCTTTCAAAGTTTCTTCAACTCGCCAGGTAGCAAATTGTCTATGGGTGAAGTCGTGGGTCTTAGCGGCTTTGACCCTGACCTTCGCTTCATAGCCCTCGTCTCAACGGACCCCACATGTACAGGTGTACACGTCATAGAGTTAGGTTGTGGCAATACATACCTGCACCCTAATATCACGTCATGAGACAGTCCCGACAAACACGCTGCTTGAATTCGCCCCTTTACATACGGCGAATCAAGGTCTATGTTCACAACCGGGAGCGAATCTTTCGTCCGGTTAGCAAACTGGACTTCAGCCGTCTCGCCTGTATAATCCCAAGGCTTGACATACCTACTATCTACCAAGGCTGGATAACTACAACCAGTATCAAACAGTACAGTTGCCCTCTCACCATTTACCGTAGCTACCGCTGTGTTAGTCAACTCCACTGGTTCCAGTTCCATAAGAGTATTCGTAGTTACCGAATTAACCATCGTTGGACGATACTTTCTACAATCCTTAATGACCTGGCCTGGTCTGTTGCAGCCGTAACACACCGGCTCACCTTTCCTCCCTGTAGTATCCTTCTCCACCCCCGAGTCTTCCCCGACTCACGGAAATGTTCTTGGCTGGGATTCCCAGCTCCTGGCCTCCCACCATTCTGACCATTCCGTCTTTGGGGTGCCACCTCAGTTGTCTTCCTATTCTTGCTGATGCCAGGTTGGTCCCTGCCACCCCAGGTGGTTGGACGTGAGTGTGCGCTCTCATAGCACTTGGCCATCATGCTTTTATCATCCAAGGTTGAGAATTCATGCTCCGCTAAGAACACTATTAAGTCTTTCCAGTAGGTACTTAAAACATGCTCTTTCAAACTTTCCTCGCATATGCCTTCATACGTTTGCACTGTACCAGCCATTTTCATCCATTTATCAAATAGTACACGTACGCGGTTATGGAATTGCATGTGCGTTTCGGTAGCTGTTTTCGATGCTTCTCTAAAGAGTTTCCGCCGACAGCTCATAGTGCTGTAGTAGCGCTTTCTTCAAAGTGTTGTAGTCATCTACCTCGTCCGGCGTCATGTTATGGTAGACGTCTTTCGCGGCCCCCTCTAAGAATGCCAAAACATTGATAGCCCACTGGTCTTTGGGTAGCTGATGAACCAATGCCAACTTTTCGAACTGTGACAAAAAGTTGTCAATTATTTCATCCCTGTCGTTGAACGTGGGCATCGTGATCTGTATTGGTCGTCTGCCTTCCGATTGCCCACTCGTGTGTCCTAGACGTTCGTTCAAGTCTTCACCCCTTCTGGACTTGGCTTCGATCCTCGGCTTCTCCATGGCTAACATGTTCATGTTCTCTGGCTCTCTCTTCGGCCTGCAATCTGGCTAGTTCGAGCTCTCGTTCTGCTGCTTGTCTTTCTTTTTCACGTTCGCGCTCAGCTGCTTGCGCTTGTCTGTCTTTCACCCGTTCCTCAGCTAGTTGTTGCTTATGTTCTCTAACACTTCACTCAACAAATTCAGTTAACTGGGCCCCATCGTACCCAAGTTCATCTTTTCCAATCGACCGGAATTCCCTTATCAACTGTCTGTCTGTCGCCATTCTCGTCTACTTATACTGTGACACAAGACTTAACTTCTCTACCTACACTCGAGGTTTACTGCCCTACTACGAGATAGCTCCGCACGTATTTACCTTACCTCTAGTATGGCCCTATTCAATTAACCCAGAATAACCTTTGCACCAACAGTCAATAAACAGGCAGCCCCCCACTGAAATGCCTCTCCCCAAATTAGCGTAATGCTTACACACTAACAAGGCGGAATTTACTGCAGCATGGTTGTCCTGACTGTCTCTTTCAAGAGAATGCAAAGGTAAAATTTTTTCCCACTTTACGAATTTTGAATACTACCCCTAGCAACAAGGGAATTTGCATCAATCTCTTACAATATTTTCATCACAATATGAAAACAGATGACAAGAAAATTGCATGCACAAAATACATACAGATATATATATATATATATATATAAAAATAATGAGCAGGCAATGATTCGATTCACTATGATCTCTGTTTCTTGAAAAGTACTATTGCAATTATCAATTTTCTGTTCTATATTTGCTCAGACCGTTTTACTCACTCGAATACCAATGTTCGGATCCCTAGACGAGCGCCCACTTTGTCAGATCTCCCCTCCCAGCTTTGTTGGGGTAGGTGTTATGGGTTGGTTATCGTTATCTAGAGGTGATTGCCGACGGTGTAATTTGCCCGGAACGAGTAAATATCAATGGAAATTGTGAAATTTACAGGTGGAATAGATAAAGAGCTGAGCAGGTATATAGAACAGAATAACACGTGCCCCCGTTACAAATAAAGACAAAATTTTTAATCAAAATTTCTAACAAAAAAGTTCATAAACAAAAGTAATAATACAATACGATTAAAAGATACACTTCTTTCCTTTTGACTTAACTTCTTCAACAAATTTTCAAATACAAAGAAATGATGATACCAATAGCCGATCTGTTAAGCAATAGAATTTAAATCATCATTAGATCAAGTGAAATATATTGAAAACATTGCCTTGTACAGTTTCATAACCTGATGGTCTTGATTCAGTCCAAATTCCACAGCGACTATCCCTTTTGACTTCCTTGTGCCAGTAAGTCTGGGTCTTCTCCACTTTTGACTTCCTTGTGCCGGTAAGTCTGGGTCTTCTTCACTTTTGACTTTCTTTTCCCAAATTCACAGGTGCCTCACCTCTTTCGCCCCTTCCAACTTTGTGTCCACTTTGGGTTCGTAATACGTAATACCTAGAGCTATCTCGCCTTCCAAAATAACAAAAATAAGCAACCTAAAAATTCCGTCACATTATACTGGGGAATAGATCAATACCTTCCCCCTCTCATTATGTCAGATAAATTCTACCCTACTTCAAACAGATCCTATGGCTAACTAGTCTAACTGGCTATGACAGACTGTAACAACCTTTTTTCACAAAATTAATGGTCAGCTAATGGCTATTTCAACATCCCACTGAGACATTAGTTCCAGACTAGTCTCAATTACACAAATGAATGAAATTCCTTGCATTACGGTATTTATAACAACAATCAAGTGGTTATCATACGTGAACTTATATATATAGGTCGGAGAATTAACACGGATTCTCGCATCTCAAGTAAAATAAGGCATGAAATTCTAGATACATAATTTCCTATAATAAACGAGACTATACGTTCAAACAAGTCGTCAATGTTTATATAGAGGAAAATATCATTGTACGGACTCAGATAAATGAACTCAATACAGGTATACCATATCAAGAAATTAAATCTACGAACTTAAACAAATAAATCCATGCAAATACGAGGAAATAAATCAAACAAATCATCATAGTAGTATCAATGAATTAAATAAGATTGTTGCAAATACCTTGTTTTCCCAAGCTGTCACTTCCAGAACGTGTCTGTCAAATTTTCCAGACAATTGCTTCCCTTGGATGATTTCTACGGGTGAGTTTACTTCTTCACCCACTCAGAGTCTATTTACATTTGTTCTCTTGCAGAAAAAAGCATAGACTGATTTACAAATTTGCTATTTGCACATTTAAACTGAAGAGTTTTCATGTGAAACCATGCCCCCTTCACAGCGTGACCAATCTGGATGAAATAAGTTTCCCGCCTGAACTTGCTGAAACAGTGCAGTTCGTCTGACAAACCTTGATTACCCAACTGATTCCTGGTAACTTTCAGAAATGACAGTTTTTCCATACCAATCAGAAATTGACCCCTTTCCTGGTCAGTTTAAACAAACGTAGCCTTAATAAAAAATCGCTAAACTCATGACAGAGACTGTACCAATCCGTGCATTATGGCAATTTAAACGCGCACAGAACTCCATAAATCTAATTAATCGTACACGTGTCCAACTAAATGTGTTCTGCAGAGATCGACAGAAAAATTTGCTCCATTACAGTGACCAATATTTTCTCATTTACATGCTTTTGTTAAGTTTTTGCATTTAGCTCATGAGCATTTGGCATGTTATATGCATAAAATCCTACCTAGAATTGTGAAATTTGATGAAAAAACACATTGATAAATTCAACACATTTTTTGTTAAAAGAAATCTGTGTGATATATGCACATGTAACTTTGTTGAAATTTTGTGTGTAAAGCACATTTGTTGGGTGCTATTTATGTTAGAATCATGAAACTTGATAATGCATCTCTGTTGCCTTCATATCGTTTGGAGTTTTAAGAAGGGATAATTAGGCAGTAAGTAGAGTTGTATATGGATGCACAGTATTGATATGATATGCAGTGTTTTTATTTCACAATATAATAAAAGGTGCAAATCCTTATAGTCGCTCACAGAATTTTATCATAAAGTAGTCTTAGTAGACCAATGGTTTTCAACCTATGGGCTGCAGACTCCCGGGTTATTCCAAGAAGTTTGTATTTCCACAATTAATGGAGCCTTTAAATATAACTGTTAGCATGTGAGGGTCTGTGAAATTGTTTTGATGTTAAGAAGGGGTCCTCAGACTCGAAAAGGTTGGGAATACACTGAAGTAGACTATCCACCTGTATTTAAAAGAAAGCCAGTAATAATTTTTTTATATTTTATTTCACTATTAGTATGTGTTCATAATCTGATAAAGCAGGACTTAAAAACTGTTACAATATTTTCTTTTAGCATGTGAGATTCTAATTGCTCAAAACTGGAAGTACATGTACCCAGTATCTGTCTTAATGCTTTTCCTTAGTTAACCACTCAAAACTGGAAGTACATGTACCCAGTATCTGTCCTAATGCTTTTCCTTAGTTAACCACTCAATCATATATGGTCCTGCATTGACATTCTCTATCACCTTACATAATGATGGATCAGTACATCTTCTGGAACTGTCTTAATCCAATACAGGTATACATATATTTGAATGATGTATAAAGTCAGATGTACTTATCTCTAAAAATGTAGGGAGAGTTGAGCAAATTAAATTATACATATACAGCAACATGTTTTCTTGGAGATATGCTTGAGCAGTGGACATTTTTTTTGTGTGCAGTGTCCTTGGAATTCATTGTCAGAGTGAAAGTTAATGTACATTATACTTCAGTGTTGAAATTGTCCGAGTTTTATTCTTTTTCTTATTTTGTAAATTTTCTGTACCTGTCAGTGCTGTTTAGATTACTTTGGGTCTTTGGGCTAACCTGTTGAATACAACTCCTGTTTTCGTACATGCATGTATGGCATGAATAATGGATATCGCCCTGCAGAGTCACAAATCGACTACTCCAGAGTAAAAATGTATAGTTTTCACATGAATTTCACTTTGGTGGTACAATCTGTATGACACATAATGGGGCCAGAACTCAGTGTTTGTGTTTGATTACTGCTACCAAACTGAATTTTAAAATTTCTTCTTTGCAATATTTGGCAGATGATTACAAATATGTGGCTCAAAATTATGTGTATTCATTCATACACTCACAGGATGATAATAATAGAATTGTTACTGATCCTGCTAAAATCAAGCCTGTTTCAAATTCAGCCTGTATTATTTATTATCATCAACTCCAAAGAATGAAAACTGTATTTCACAAACAAGATTCATGAAAAGTTGAAAGTTTAGGTTTATTTTTTGTATCTGATTCACTGTAAGATCTAGGTCCATAAGTTAAGGACCCTGGCCTTCTCTTTCTTGGTCGAACAGCATGCTACAGTTTGATGCATTTCTTGGACAATAAACCTTGATGTGCAGAATGTGCATAACATCACAGCCTTTTTTGGGTCATACTTCAGCCATTGTATTTGCCCAGCATAACAGCCATTTTTGGGTCATACTTCAGCCATTGTATTTGCCCAACATCACAGCCTTTTTTGGGTCATACTTCAGCCATTGTATTTGCCCAACATCACAGCCATTTTTGGGTCATACTTCAGCCATTGTATTTGCCCAACATCACAGCCATTTTTGGGTCATACTTCAGCCATTTGTATTTGCCCAACATCACAGCCATTTTTGGGTCATACTTCAGCCATTTGTATTTGCCCAACATCACAGCCATTTTTGGGTCATACTTCAGCCATTTGTATTTGCTCAACATCACAGCCGTTTTTGGGTCATACTTCAGCCATTTGTATTTGCCCAGCATTTGTGGTACTTTCTAAGTCCTTACTCGTGATCATATTTGCAATCACACTCATCCTTATGATCATCTAATTTCTGCCATTTTTGCTGGTGCTTGCAAATAATTTTGCATATTTATAATTGTCACTGTACAAATCATTGAACAATTAGCAACAACTATATAAATACTAAGAAACATTGTTTATTATAGTTCTGGATTATTTGTTGAGTTGTCAAATGTGACTTTATGCAGTTGGCCAATACTAACTTGATACCCAGTACCTTATGTTACCATGTGTAAAGTCTGTTTTGACAATAATCGCATTAATGTACTTGATGAGTGGTTGAAGAGTTTAACACATATTATTTTGTGCCACAATCATATATTGTACCTCTTCAAGTGCAGGATGTTGGTACACTATAGGTATTCATTTTAAGCTAAAACCAGATCAATGAACCATCAAAGGAACTCAGCCTTAATATTTGATACATATGACACAAGATCACTTGTCAACTGTTATGATAGCAATGGTGGTAATGTTGACTGCTCCAGCTGATTGGTGATGGCTGGAATTTTAGTGACCCATCTACAAAGTTTCTAACTGCAGTTAATAGGAGATTAGCATTAATTTTGAGCCCTGCAAATACAGAATTTCAATGTGATAAAGCCCTTTATTATAAATGGTTCCCAGCATAACTATGGTCATGATGACCATTTCAGTATGCAGGGTGAAATTATGTTCATTCACATACTTCATTATAAGTCTGTTTCAGTATAAATCAAAACTCTATGGCTACCACAAAGGAGTACTTTTTTATTATGTGATTTACTTGTAATTTACCATTCTAGTGTCCCGGCATTAATTTACAGTTCAAAGTCTATTAACCAGGTGCCCCTAGGGTGGGTGAATTTTGGTTGTGTATATAGTGTGGTTTGGTGTTTTGCGACACAGCAGTACAAGTAGTTTACTGTTAAGGCAGTTTTGAACTTTGCTGATCCAGTAGTAGGATTTGAACCTGCCCACTTTTGGTCCCGAGTCTGGCAAACTAAAAACTGTTCAACCATGGCTTCCAGCAACATTAACTGCTTCTCACAACTTGCAGGAGGGTACATAGGCTTTTTGGTTGGGTAAGGGAGGTGTATGTTCAAATTTGCTATCTTAATTTCGTAATCATTGAACTGACCCAAACATTTGTTTCTGCTGTACTCAGGCAGTATATTACTTTCATGCAGCAGCAACAAAGGTCTTGTATGCTTTGCCTGTTTCAGCAGCCACCTGAAAAAAAAAAAAGAAACTAGTGAGAGTTTCCTCTGTTTGCAGGGATGGCATGTGTACCATTCTTGCTCATTTGCACAATAGAGCTGACACTAAAAAGCCCACATGTTTGTATATGATTATATTGCAGCAAAACTAATATACCATACATACATGTAAAATATGATTAAAATCAAGATGGACACCGATACAAGGTCATATCTTTAGACCTTTTGATTGACCAGTCTAATTATAACATTCAGATTTGTAAAAGATGAAGCATTATATCTTCATTCTTGCGAGACTGAGCAGTCTGTATGAAGAGCATCAATTGTACCAAACGTTTTAAAATGGTATTTCTTACAGAGTGTCAGCAGCTCCATCTTCAAGAATTTTCAGCATAAGTTGTCATGCCAACACTGTACACTGGTTGAATTTCCAGCATATGTTGTCATGCAAACACTGTACACTGGTTGAATTTCCAGTATGGGTTGTCATGCAAACACTGTACACTGGTTGAATTTCCAGCATGTGTTGTCATGCAAACACTGTACACTGGTTGAATTTCCAGCACATGTTGTCATGCAAACACTGTACACTGGTTGAATTTCCAGCATGTGTTGTCATGCAAACACTGTACACTGGTTGAATTTCCAGCATGTGCTAATTTATGCTCTTGTTTGCAATAATTGGAAAGCAGATTTTCTTCAGAGTTGGTAAATCCAAGCCAGAAATAATTATCAACGTAATGTACCTTAAAATTGTTCTGTCTCTCAGTAGTACCATATTTGATTTTATGCTACTACTTTGAAAAAATGGTTGCCCACCAGATTTTTATGGTTGCCAGTAATCTTTTACTGCTGCTCCTAGGATTGATGTAATCAACACACTCACACACACACACACACACACACACACACACACACACATTAGAATTGAGGTGTGCTGTTTTGTTTACAAATAGATGTGTCAGAAATTATTTTCCAATATTACAAATATAATTATATTTATGAATTTTTAATTACATGTTGGATGTGTGTCAGGTATGGCAATGTGACAGCTGAGAGGATTGCTGTGAAAGAGTCACATACAGGTTTTGGAAAATTTTGAAATAAAATATAAGGAAGACAAAATATCATTGTTTTTATTATTTACTAGTGTATGCTGATGTGTTAAGTACATATATTCCTTTGTAAAATTGTAATTCACCTTAAGATTGTCAGGGGAGTCATTGTTTACTGTTTGAATTGTATGTAATTTATCCAGTCCACCAGATATTTTCTGGTTTCATGAGTCAATGTGTTTTATGTTTTCTGACCTCTGATACTTATCTTGCTGTGATGTTAGCATCCTGCTCAAAGCTTCCTGCTGATTATATTAATAGTGAAGCTAGTAAGCTGTAGGTTATGTCAACATTTCCTGTTATTGATCAAGATGCAACACAATGTCATTTATAGGGTAAATCAGCTACAATGTAAGCTTAATCATCACACTTTAATGGCAGTTTTCAGATGACAACTTAAACAACAATTACATACATATAGGAAATTCATCTACTATAAGGTACAAGCCATTTTATTTTTGAGGGGAGGAAGAGAGTCTGTAATAATATCTTGTTATGTATATGTAATTTAATTATTTGTTTGTTAGATTTAATTTTTTTATTTTTATTTTATTCCATTACATGTTATTGTAATGATGATTTTGTCTACTGGATTTGATTTTTTTCTAGAAATTCAGTTCAGTTCTGTTTGATCTGATAAACAGCCAGTAGTAGAAACACTGTATCTCTTTGCTGACCTTGATTTAGAACCAGTGTCAGTTTTGAGTAAACAAATTTAAAAAAAAAAAATTCCCAGAGTAAGAACCATTGATTTTAGCTAAGACCATACTAGAGTATGTGATGTTATGCATGTAGAGTTTCTACTTTGTCCTGGTAAGATGACCATGTGACCCTCATATGGGAATCTGTTTTGCGTTTTAGATTGTCTTAAAACTCATTGTTATAAGAAGAAATAGCCAGTTGTACTTTAAATCTTTGAAGCTTAAAGGTGTTTTGTTGTGACCAGTTTGAGTTGAATTTAATTTTTTGGAATTAGTAATTTGTTTACTCTGGAATACAATGCACCTAAATTGATTCTTGGACAAAGACATTTATTGAAAATTATTCAGAATTCCAAATTGGAATATTATTCTTTGTGATTCAACAAGGAACTGTTGACACATCAGGACAAAGCTGACTATCGAAGACGTCATTGCCTTCTATCTTGAATTTCATCGGGATTCGAACTGTGATTCACTTAGGACTTTTTATTGATAGGACTTATATTTTTTAATTCTTGGATTAATTTTGGTTTTGATTCATAAACCATAAGTCCTTTTCTCATTTTTACCTTGTTTTTCTAGGGAAATAAATTATTTGTGAAATTTTACAAAGCTTGTTATCTTCACTCTTTTCTTGTTACATTTTGTATGAGCCTAGACATGTAACAGTTTATAGCAGAGACATTTTATTTTCTTTTAGCTGAATAATATTTTTCTTCAGTTAATATAATGGATATAATATGGTGTTTTTGCTATGAATCTTTTTAAGATAATTCTCTCGCTATCTGAAATTTAAAAAGAAGTCACAGTCACCTGCTCCTGAAAATTAAATTTTTGGTCCCTTAGAAAGTACGACTGTGGTATACTGTAGTACATATCACGGTATGTTCTGAAATGCTGTGGTACAAAATTTATTGTGGTATATCATTGCATACAATATTTGTAAAAATTGCCATCATTCCTGCTAATGATAAGTGTTGCACAAGGTAACACACTTATTTAATCTATTTGAGATCAACATATTAAAGATAATTTAACAGTTTTTTTTTATTTTTTATGATGGTGTCTTGTTATTTGTCAGCTTTCTAGTAGTTGGCCACTACTAACCAGAAACTTCATGATATTTTTTGTTTACTTGAATATGGGTTTATGATATCATTCATCCATTATTATTAATCCTGTGTTAACTGTATTGAGTTAGAGATGAGAAAAAAAATGCAAACATTCGTGAGTGTTGTTTCTTTATGGGTTCTTATCCAGTAGCTGGTCGTATGGACTGTGATTACTTAAATCAGATAATGAGTAGTAGAAACATGTTAAATAATATGTTCTCTTTCCTACAAGAATCATGCAATACTCAACTGCAGAATTATATTGAGATAATTTGTGCACTCAGTAAGTACCCTGAGGAACAATTCAATGATCAAACATTTTTGTGCCAGAAAATACACAAAATTTCATTTAAATTTTTAATATGGTCATAATTTAATAATATTTTTCAGTTACCTGACCAAAATTTAACATTCTGATAAATGGTTGCCCTACATCAATTTTTAGCTCAACTGGTCATAGACCAGAAGAGCTTTTCTGGGATGGTCTGTTGTTTATTGTCTGTCATTAGCTCATGTTCGTTATTGCTACTCCACTGAAACTGATTGGACGATTGCTGTAAAACTTTACACACAGGTTATATGTAGTTGATCCAAAATAAAAATGAAAATGAAAATGGTACTGCTCGGAGATCCAGTAATGTCACCAAAATGGCTATATTACAATCTTCCTGCTACTTCTCTGAATGGATGGACATATCAAGATGCAGTTTTCACTGAAAGACATATGTTGCCTAATTGAAATTGGTACTGATAAAAAATCAAATGTGTCCATCACGGTGACCATCTTGAAAGTCTTGTTATCATTACTCCTTCTTGGATGGTCACATCTGCATTCGATTTTTATGATTAGACTTCTTATATGCCTAGTTGGTCTGAAATGAAATGGTGATGTGATATCCAATATAGCCACCACGGTAGCCATCTTGAAAATCTTGTTATTGCTACTCTCCAGATTGGATGGTCATATCAGAACTGGGTTTTCACCACAAGACTTCTTAAGATGTCCCATTGATCCTAATTGAAAATGATGCAAATCTGACAACCAATAGGGCTGCCATGGCAGCTGTGATGAAAATTTAGTTATCAATATGGGGTTTTTCAATAAAAGACTTCTTATGATGCCTAATTGGTCCCAATTGAACAGTTACATAGTACCTCTCTGACATCCATTATGAAAATATTGTTATCTCTACTTCTTCTGAATGCATGGTCATATTAAGATAATGTTTTCATTAAAAGACTTCTTATGATGACTAGTTGATCCTTTATGAAAGAGGTCCCAATCTGATGTCCAGTATGGCTTCTGTGGTAGCCATCTTGAAAATATTGTTTTCACTACTCCACCTTCATGGATGGTCATATCAACATGTTTTCATTATAAGGCTTTTTATGAAATCTAGTTGGTATTAAATGAAAATGGTGCTAATTTGATTCAAATATGGCCACCACTGTAGCCATTTTGAAAATCTTTTTTTTTGCTGCCACTCCTCAATGAATGATCATATCAATATGGAGTTTTCAGTAATTAACTTCTTATGATTTCTAGCTAGTCCCAAATAAAAATTGTGCTGATCTGTCTTCCAATAGGGCCACCGTGGAAAGTCCTATTGACAATAGGTTTTCATCAGAAGACTTTGTATGATGTCCGATTGGACTTAAATGACAATTGTGTGAATCTTATGTCCATAGCAGCTGTCTGGAAAATCTTTTTATTGCTATGTGGATATGGGCTTTCACCAGTAGACTTTCTGAGATATCTAGTTGGTCCTAAATGAAAGTGATGACAGTCTTACATCCAATATGGCTGCCAAGACTATTTTTGAAAAATCTTGCTGTCACTGCTCCCCATCAATAGACGATTATTTTGATATTTTGTCTTTTGCCAAAGGACTTCAAATAATGTATACTTTGTCCTAGATGAAATTGATGCAAATTGGACAGCTAATGTTTGTACCACAGCAGCTAATTTGTTATCACTTAAGGAATATCAGATATTGTTTCAAC
>JAECUM010022558.1:0-54333 GCA_016617855.1 Megalonaias nervosa | reverse complement strand
TATATATATATATATATATATATATATATATATATATATATATATATATATATATATATATATCCATCTGCCTTTTGTATAAAAGAGATGGTTTTCTTAAATAATGGATACAATTGTCGATAAGTCGACGATTGATATGTTTATATGTATGTGTCTTTACAAGAGAGATGGTTGTCTTAAATAATGGATGCAATATCTGTAAGTCTGAAGATCGATATATTTATAGACATCTGCCTTTATAAGAGAGATGATTTTCTTAAATAATGGATACAGTGAACGTGAAAGATAAAATAATTTTCAGAATACCGTCAAAATCATACATTAGTTATAGCTAACTGAAAATATTTATCTTTACTTACCTTTGTATAAACTTGCATGATGCAACATACTTAGAGTAGAGGATATCAATATAAAACTGAGTGGATTAACCTTAGTTTAACACATAAGTGTTGTTCAAAATGCACACAGTTAAATGCTTGAAAGTCCCTATACAAATACACCGCTTAAACGCCACTTGAAAATGTACAAGGAATCTTGACCTATCGATATCGTCCTTCTCACTAGATAATCTAAAGCAGCTGCAACCAATGATGTGATTGTAAAACAATTGACACCAACAAGAAATAATATATCATGACTAACAAGCTGTTCACAATAGCCAAACTAAAGTATACTCGGCTAATAAAGCGAAAATAAAGTCATCAGGGAAAGTAAAAATAGGAACTTTGTCAGCATCATACTTAACAATTGAGTGAATATTATTTAACTTACCATTGATAATTTGTATTAGATTTTATTTGTACGTTTTTAATCTATATGAGATTGAATGATAAATGGAAAGAGACTAACATGGGATATTTATTGTTTCAAATTTATTTTTTGTGTAGGGTTTACTGCGGATGATGTGCTGGAATAAACATGAGCACGATTGACATTGTTCTTACAATTTTGGAAGAACTATAAACACTATCGGAATCGTCAAATCCCTCTTTTTAAACGACAACGTGATATACTCCAGTTCTAATAATTATTGGCGAAGAATAAGGGAGGATTTAGACCGATCTCAGACTGCATGGTAAGAACTGAAGCAAGTATGAAGCCATGTATGCTTAAATAACATTTGCAATTTCGTGAGAAAACATTTGCTTTCTATATGTAAATGAATTTCATTAAAATTGTATGTGATATAATCATTTCTAGATGATTAAGTTCGATCCATCATATTCCGTCTTTCCGGAGAAAGAGCTACTGACTTAGGATTGGAAACTAGAGATTGTATCATATGATCCCCTACTTTTAATTTACATTTCCATTTGTGCAACACGGCTTTCTTTTGTTCGTTTATGTAGTTCTTAAATCTAAGTATGAAGACAATATTCACCACGCAAATATCGGAATAAATCTATTTGCTACTATGTCGCAGTATTACATAAATTTTTATTTCTTTTCCTGCTTACGTCAAAGAAACATTGAAATTTGAAATCGAACAAAATTTCAAGATGTCCCGCTCTGTTGGCGCTCCTGGCGTCCCATAATTTTGAAACGCTGATAAATAGATTAGGTAACATTTTCATCTGAATTCAGGCTTTGCTCTGCAGCCAAAATAAACATGACACATGAAACATACCATATCTTCCCATATGTGTGATGACACTTCTCAATGAAACGATATTCCAAAAATAAATCCTGTTTTGAAACAAATAAGAAAACCATAATATAATAATATTTAAATTAATGAGTTCACTCAAGACATATGATCGATGAAATTGTTAAACCGTTTTAATAATCATTGCGCTATGACCACGAACAATCTTTAGCTATTGATTAAATTTATATTGCAAACGCGCAGACTTTATTACTGTTTTATTTGAATAGTAGTGAATTCCTATCTGCCACAATCCTCGAAGGAATAAATAAATAAAGGTTTCATATCTCCCACTGTTGATAAAGGCAACGTCTTGTATCTAGGATATAATTATATAACCTTAGGATACAACTCTAAAATCCTTGCTGAGATGTAATACGTTGGCGGTAATTGCATTGAAAAAATATAAAGTAAGTTATATAACCGATAATCTTTAAATCATTAATCTCACAGTCCTAAAGAATTATAGGCAAACTGCAATCTAACTACTCAAAATATTAACTGTTATCTCGTTGCAAATGAGTTTCTACAGTGTATTTATTCCCTTAGATATGGATTTAATTGTTTTGATAGAAATTGTGCGCATGGTGTTTTCAAATCAGCGTTTCATCGCACATCATATTTAAAAGAAAAATCGAATTCATTTATGTGGGCAAATATAAACAGAATAATCTAAGTAAATTATGCAATGAAAAACCACACATATACCCTTGCATTATTTGTTTTTGTCTGATTAAAAAATTGGATATGAAGTGATTCTTACTTATTAAAAAGGGCGAGTCAAGTAATACGAGGTAGGATGTGCCCCAGTTTATATGATAAATTTATACCCCTTTCTTTCCAATATAAAATGAAAAACAGAAGATGAAGTCGTTGTGTTTAACTAATAAAAAATGAAAATAAATACATATTGATGGCTAATACTGATTTATCATATGAATTATCTTTGAAGTCCGTCTAAACGTGTATGAATTTAGTCCGGCTAAAAGTTATTGTAGACCATACATTAATTACAGCATAAGATTTCATGCTATCGTTTAATATTTCGTTTCTTTTAATCAATACAAGCCTTTATAGTATTTAATCGTAATTAAAAAATTACAAAAGTCGTATTTGTAGGGTTATTTACGTAGAGCTCGTTAAATCTATAGGAAAAGTTCGAATTGCCAGTTCCCAGTCTAATAAAATAAATTAAAGCTAAAATTGAGAAACGTCAGTGATACAACAAATTCCTATTCCAATGTGATCACTTAAGTACAGAGATTTACTGGTTATGAAAATCTCAATCTATATTTCCTTTTAACAATGCAACCAATATTAGTCTAATATAGTTCATATCTCTGTTTGAATCGGTTTCTATTTCAAGAATTAATATCGTTATGAAGTGTACACTTGGCCATTCTGTGCAGAGCCATATGCTTCAGCCCAAATCCGTTTGAGGATGCATTTGCATTGTTTAGATAAGCTACAATCTCTTATTTAATCTACACAGATTATATCGTAACGTGATGAAACTAAGAGGGATTGGAAAACACTTAACACAAGCGCGTAAATGAGGATTGTTTTTATAAAGGGAATTATTGATGATTGAATCCTTCACACGCTTGCTAACACCCTTACTTATTCCATTGTTGATTTCGGCTTCGTTTAGATACTCGTCTAAAACAGGTATTTGTGAACTTTTCATATACCCTAAGCTACTGCCTAATGCTTGTCTTCGATCAAAGCGTAGTTTTGTCAGGAGGCAGCAATTTTATGCTTTTCATAAGCGAAGGGTAACTTTACGCCCTTTTGCTTCTGCAGCAAACTGCTCATAATCCCTGTCTGATGTATCAGTTCTCAACGAAATAATTTAGTGGATTGCCCCGGCAGTGAAACAGCTATAGCGGTGAAATTAGGTAAGAATTTCCTTTGAAATCCGTATAATATGTGAAGCTAGTTTCTTTGTTTCTGGTTTAGAAGCGCCACCGATCGCTTCAGTTTTGTCGAAGAGGGGTTTCAGCTGCCCTAGCCCAGTTACTAGATGGTCCAAGCATTCCAAGTCAGAAAATGTCATTGCACACATCGGTTTTGTTTCTGGCTACGTAACCTGCCATACTGGACTCGCGCGCTACCCTGAGTACATCTGATCTGTATTTGTGCGGATCAACCAGTTAGAAACAGTTTGTTATAAACAGCACTTCGACGGTTCCGGTTGAGAAAAGGTCTTGATTTCTATTTGCGTGACGGATACGCCACCAAGTGTCTCGCCTAATAACATATATAATAATTTCCAATAGGCATTTGGTCATTCATAATGATACTCTGCTTGTACATTTGGTGTTGTGCAAAACAGTTACCTCATGACTGCTGATAGTATTACCAGCGGTCGGGACCCTTGTCCCACGGAAAAGACAAGTGCCGAAAGATTGAATAATATCCCGACAAATCTATGATCGCGACGGGAACTCGTATATTGCGCTCTTGTAATGCTTTCCCAAATTATCACGCAGAAAATTGTCATTCTTGTCGTCTCCTGACCAGATTCCGCATTCCATAGCAACTCGAGCAATCGGACGAGATGCTGGTCCCATTCCTTACACGTGAAATGCTGCTTATCATTACAACTAACAATCTTTCTCTTTCCAGACTTCAAACTCACTTAAAACAACAGATTTTCCGGGATGTCGGCGGCTTTGGTCTTTTGATTGATTATTTCACTTATTGTTTCGACAAAAATGTCTGCTCGTGTAGCCATGTCAAATATATTCATGAAGAGTATTTCCCTCAGAAACAGGTACAACGCCCTAATACAAACGTTTAACAAGGTTAACAGATAGTGTCTCAGAAAGAAGTATATCAGACCCTGAAGTGTTTATTCAAATCGGGGTTTACTATTTTAAACTTTCGGAACCGTTGCTCATTTAGCTAAAATATCTTTCAGAGTACCTTCCTGAACGCTTCATAATCAAACGCGTTGTTCACAGACAGACACAAATACACGTCTATTACTTTATCCTTTAGAAGCACACTGAGATGGAGCGACCATTAAACAATTCTCCACTTCTTGACAGTTGTTTATCATTGAGTACAATGAAATATTATTTTTATTTTCCTCAAATGGGAGAATTTGGACCTCTTAACTTGCCCGGGTTATTGTTTTGTCCCCACCCCTTCTTAGATTGTGTTAATTCAAATTGTTTTGTGTGCGCTATCCCCATATTTCTTTTGTAACTACACAGCTTTTAAGTTTTCTTCATTCTTCATGTATAGATTTATTTCCTCTGAATCTCTTACCTGCTTTGTTCTTTTCCTTCCTTTCTGCTTGCATTTCTAATTCTCCTTATCAATTATCGATGTTTCTGCTAGGTCTGCCGCTCTATGTCCGACTTTGTTTTCCTTTTCATATCCCTCAATTTCGGAAATCTCAAACAATCCCGCACCTTCTGAACAAATGATCAATGTATGGATTTATCAAAAAATATGATGAACGGATTATTCATCAATAAGTATGGTGGCGTATCATTTTGTCACATATGAAAGGGCATAATATATCATTGACTTTAAGGTTAAAAGCCATATACATACACACACTCATATATATATATATATATATATATATATATATATATATATATATATATATATATATATATATATATATATATATATATATATATATATATATATATATATATATATATATATATATATATATTATTCCATCAACATAATAGTTTTATCTTGTGACAATCAAAGCTCCCGTAAAATGATTAAGCTATGACGTCGTATGGTCCAGAAACTTTGTCTACACACGGCGAGTCAGCAGCATCGTTACTCGAAACAACGTTACAATTGACTTCCGTACCCAGGTTGCACAACTCCACATAGTCCACGGAATTCCCGTAACAGCTTTGCAGCTGCAAATTGCATCGGTTAAGTGGACAGCCTTTTGACAAGACATATCTGCATTGTCACGACACAGAGAGCATTGATACCATCATTGCCATTATCGTTCTCACATCCTCGTTCAGAGAACACGGAATAAACGGCCTGCTGCAGTAGTTAGTATTTCGAAATAGCCAAGGTTAAATAGCATACACCTCAGATAATGGAGGCTTTATCAATCTGCACATACCCATGAGTTTTTGTTTTGTTTCTTTTGTTTTTGCTTTGTTTTTGCAATTAACACGATCTTCATTTTCACTCAGAATTTACCTTACATTATGAGATATTTGCATTTTTCATTTTCAAAACAGTGTGATACTGGATGATCCCCATGACCAAAAGATTCACTTCGTGGGTAACGGTGAAAACAGGTTTGCCGAATTCTTGCTATGGTTTTAAGACGCTTATTAAGTTTAATTGAAATTATTAGAGCTGGAAAGTTCAAATAAAGTATTTATGTCATGGGGACACACAAACAAGAAAGGAGAAGATATAATAAAATACACTATTAAAGACGGTTGAATTCTGTCAATATCAGCAAAGGAATATCATACCTGTGTAGTGTAAAATACAATAACGTTCTCTACTCAAGAGTCGTCTAAATCTCTATCGAACAGGACACAAAAGTATTTATTTAGAGTAGCATAAACTATTCAACCTCTTTCTTATTTTATCATTACGTTACATACATGAATAAAGCAACATGTCACATTTAGATAGAGAAATACTACGTATTCTGAAACATTTTAAATATACTTATTCAACAGAAAGATAAAATCTTGATTTAACTTTCGATTAGGCATCAGTCTAGAAACCAGCATGTTATATATTATTTCCATATTCGGCAGAGGTTTTGTCCGCTGTTTTGGTCCTGGTTAACTATGAGATTCTACTTCAGTTTCGATTCCTGCAATGATAAAGGGTTTTACTTGTTACTTTCGACTAAATATAACATGTGTGCATGCACTTAAATATTACGCATTTAGTAATCAAACGGCGCTGATCAATTTCTGAAATTACACTCTTGATGGTTTAATGTAGTTTTCTCATTAGATGGAAGAAATTTATTGCAATTATTTCAAATCTGGATTAAAATGAGACGTACTTTAATCAGGAAACGAATTGATTGGAACATCGCTCGAACATTTTCATCATTTCGAGAATTAACCTCGTAAGCTTTTGTAGGAATACACATCAAATTGATATGCTATGGTTATTAGCCTTCGTCGGAGTGCACCACATATGTTGCCACAGAAATGGCCAGACGTTTTCCGATTGTGACTTTGTGCCATGTGAACAAAACGTAGTTCAGAAGTTAGTTCTCAATGGCCGAGAATTACGTCCGAGGTTTCTTTCCCGATTTACCTGAAAAAGCCGAGGGCATTCTGATTCGAAACGAATGTTTCTATTGTACATATAAATTTTGTGCAATATTTTGTTCAGAGAATGCTTATTTATAAATGAAATACATTCTGTACTTAAAGTGTATATGAACGCCTTTTCGAGCTCATGTAAACTCAAGAATTTCAAAGCTTAATAATAAAGTGAACAGAAAAATCATCGCATTCAATGTATGCGAATATCTTTAGTATGGAATTTCAAAACCAACAAATTAGACCCCTGTCCCGAAATTGTGTATACTTAACGTTTATGTTTTATACCTTAACTAAATAGAGCTCGGGTCTAGTATATGCATACAGCTTTAGCCAAGAGTGGCTTATTTACCTTCTATATTATTTCAAATTACAGAGTTCGATTAACCATATGCTGCTCGACCAAAGTGCCTGCAATGAATAAAACTAATAATCTTAAGCTCTCTGTTCTCTGTTCTTGGATAACACTATAGCCAGTGTACTTTATAGACTCGAGGTAAACAGTAAAGTTACAAAACAAAACGTATTGTCAGTAAGCTGTCTACTTTAAACCAGCAGAATCTTCAGCTGTGAGGTGCGTAAAATATACAAATGTATTCTCTTTTCACTATCCGTATTATGTGAGATAGATTTGTTTGATATATTGGATGCGCAAATAGTCAGACCTCTGGCATAGAATGCAATCTTATTAGATACATTATAGTCTGTTGTTAGCCATTTCATCAATGAACAGGTGAATTGATTTATTTCAATGTTGCATGTATTAAAGGACGAGAAAATGTACGAGATTTTTTAAAATATTTCTATAAGGTTACTCACTTCAGGCACACATTAAAATACTAAGCTTGTACAGTAGTTCCGCTACAATGATTTAGTATGTAATAATCATCTACACATGCGCGCCTGCGTAAAGCACATTATTGTATTTGTAAATGACCGTGTCGCACGTACTACACGGCTTAAATCGTGTTATTTTCAGCTGTTTAGGTATCTGGATGTATCTAATTTTGAGGCATGACCATGTGTCTGAATTTGGAATATGTTAGTTTATCCGTAGAGCTAATTGCTTGGATGTATAGTCTTAGGATTCGGTGTGTTTGCAACGACCAAGGACGGCTCTAGAGGGACCCTTCTGCAAAATGGGAGGGCCGGGTCATCCTTAATGGTTCTTTTATTATCTAACGGAGCGGTTGGATTGAAGATACTTTGTGATTGTCAACTGGACGCCTCAAGTTATATGTGCAGATTTTTTTATTTAGCCCTACTGTGATTGTTTTTAATTTAGCGCTGTCTCTATTTGAATGAAGCCCAAAATGTATTCAGTATCACTATATATATATATATATATATATATATATATATATATATATATATATATATATATATATATATATATATATATATATATATATGTGTGTGTGTGTGTGTGTGTGTGTGTGTGTGTGTGTGTGTGTGATTCCTACTTATGGATCAAATATTATCCGCATTTGTACAAATTCCATACATTATTTAACCCTTGGTAAATAATTACTTATTTGTAGTTGTGTATCCATAATTTGATCACGGGACATGGTAGGTTGATCATTTATTTTTGTGTTCAATTTTTAAACTTTGATCATCCATAGGGATAGATCTATATAAATCAATAGTGTTTGCTTAATTTCTATTAATTAATTAATTCTTGCTGAGCATTCATTCAAGTTACTTGTTATGATTCCTTCAAGTTTTTATCAATGGGTTTTCCTTATATTGGTTTTTTCAACTCAGTGCGCATCATTTTGTTAAATCCATTGTTGGAATTAATATTACAAATTATATTTTACGTTATATTTCACCATGATTGTTTGTAATTACCTGTTAAGCTGCTTATCTATCAAGCAGTACTTGCATCTTAATATTTTCTGAATTTTATCCAATATCCAATTTTTCGGTGTCTAATAAATACAAAAGATTTACTTTCTCAACTGACTAGTGACAACTCAAAAGTAAACTTTATACGCTTCAATCAAATATAATTTCCCCAGGAATCAAAAACGGCGCTGATGAAGCTATGACTGTGGAATGAAATTCTTGATGGAACAGATATTCGTAGTTGGAAATTTGTATTGCATGTTCCAACTGAAAATTTAAAGTCTGACAATGATGAATAAAAATCAAAGACAACTTCATTATGCACAGAATGTTCTCTTTCTTACAAGAAACGCTATACGGGATTTCTTTCTAGATCATATAATAAATTGTACATACTAAATAAAAGTTCTCTCTATAATCTTATATGCCACTTTCATAAAAAAAATGGATCAAGAAACGTTTTTTAGAGGAATACATCATATATTACAAATACACTACTTCTATTTAATGAGTATAAATGACTTGAAAAATATATTTATAGCAAGAAATTATGATTACCAATTTTTTGTACAAAAGAGTGGTTTTACTAGCAAGACATCATATTGAAAAATGTTCTTTAGTAAGTTTATCTGTCAATGTTGATATGTATACATCGATAACTTAATATTTAATTTTACCATTGATTCAGCCCGTTTACACAGAAATAGGTATTACATGTAGCACTACTGGTACACCAGGTGGACTTTGTACAGACCTATATTGAATTCGTGTATGGAAGAATTTGACATGAAATTGTAAAGATGGCATGAGGCAGATGGTCACTGACACTCATTATTAGGCAGAATATTTAGGTCTTTGATATTGATATTTAATAAAGATTGATTTTCTAATATTTTCTAACGTTATTATGTTACGTCAATTATAACATCATTGAATCGAACAGTAAATAGTCGCTTTTGGAATTAAGAGTTTAGGACTTCCTCTAAAATATATCATCGATAAGGGGCAATGATTGGTGATTCGGTATTGTTGTTTGTGGTGATTATTGAGGTAAAAATGATTATGTTATTGTTTGTTGTTGTTTTTAATGACCCTCAGTTGTTATAGGGAGACATGGGGAATGTGCATCACATCAGGACTTCTGCCTGAGAGCCTGTGTGGCTTTATGGAAGGATGAGGAATCATTGACATATTTCTTGCAGCGTACTGCGTCCAGGTGAAATGCCAGAAACATAAATCTAACAATTACATGATTTACATCTAACTGACAAAAGCCTTCGACTCAGTCAGTTGTGTTGACGTCTGGAAAGTCACCAGAATATGGTTTACACAAGACATTCATCGACTAATTTGGCAATTCTATAACGGCATGGATAAGTTCATCTACCTCGGCAGTAACTCTCCTGCGCAATCAACACTAATGACACAACCAATGCCAAAATTGTCAAAGTGTGACTTTGACAGACTATAAGCCAATTTGTGCGAGTACAGAGACATCAGTCTGCAAACAAAAGTGAAAATCTACGAAGCCATTGTGCTGATGACCCTGCTGTGTACATGCAAAACCTGTAGAGTATATAGACGCCATGCCAAGAAGCCGAACCATTTTCACATAGGCTGCCTGAGGAAATTGATAAAGCATTCAGTCACCAGTAATTACTAGCTCTTTTTTATGATTGTGATTTCTATAGTCATTACTGACATTACACAATACATTATTCGGAATATAATTTAGGTTTAGAGCACTAGACATTAAGAAAACTGATGGCGCTATTGCATCGCTTCTTCTTTCGTAGGTCAATACCAAGGAGGTTGCCGTTTCAACATAATTGTTCAAACCAATTGGTTTAGACATCTAAATGTTTTATACAACACATCCATTAAACATAGTCATACCAACTGTTGCAAACTCAACCCTTTCTTCCGTGATTATTGTTTGTCTTGCTTTACTGTTTTGTAGTTGCCTTTGACAAAGACTCAATAGGCTGATTACAAACTAGTTTTGTACTGTCTGATGTTAGTTAAGTCGATTTCTTTATTTTCTTTACTCATACCCATGAGGATGTTTTGTTTGAATTTCTTAGAGTTCGTAGCTTCTTCTGGTTCTGAAATCTCCATCACCGATCGTTCTTTCTTTGAGTTCTACTTTTTTCTTCTTCTTCGTTCATTGTAAGTTCTGTTCATTTTGAAGGCAATCGTCGTTACCTGTCACAGACAAAAATGTATTCGTTTGAACTCTTTATCAGGTTTCACTCTTCATGGCATGAATGGTTTATTATGCTTTGATATTGTAGACATTTTGTGACCCAATGTACTTTCTTGACATATATACCATACCTCTTCACTTATACCTCAGGGATAGTTTTGAGTCCTGAATAGGTCTTGTTCGACGGTTTGTAAGTTATAATCACCAAACGTTTGATCTTTATTGCTCTTCCACCATCCACGATTAAAAGTTTAAGTTGAACGGAATAATATAACTATATATAGTCAGTCTGCAGGTGTGTAAGAGAGACAGACAGACAGACAGAGACAGAGAGGAACGAAATCCTATTAGTTGTCCACGTTGTCGTTTTCGACACGAATGGGCTACGTTGATTGCCGGGGCCCTGAGTGGCCGACTGGTCTAAGACGCTCGCCTTTAAAGTTCATTAATATATCTCATCTCTATCCGTGTGATTTCGCTTGACTAAAGTGGGTTTGCTAGAAAACTAACCAGTAACTTGCCGTGGGTCGGTGGTTCTACCAGGGGTCTTCATGGGTTCTTTCTTACTCGACCAATCATACTGGCCCCATATATATCCTTTCATACGCTGAAAAATGACATTAAGCCCCACAACAATAGATCAAATCAGTGATTGCACACAATGCGTCTGGGAAAGATGGAGTGTTTCCCATCAAACAGTTTGCATTTAACAAGGGACTCTAGTCTTCTGACTGCTGAGAAGTATCTCCACTAGTCATGTCACACATAATGATACTAAAATAGGGGTGAATTAACGGAAAAGAGCAAACCAAATCGAAGGAATGCTAACATATTTAGATTACAAAGCAAATTTCATGGTACAATTATAATCATGGAACCTTCGATAAGAGTGGAGCTAGTATTTCAGTACAAACATACATCGTGCCCCATCAAAAAGAGAACGAGAGGATGACTAGTCAAGTTATCTATGTAAATATAAGATATGTTTTTAATTGCGAAGAACTGAAGGAAAACAATTATTGCGCACCCAATATGGAAACACTTGAAAAGATGGAGGCAGGCAAAAACACGAACTCTCCGTTCTGACTAGCCTAGGAACAATGTATGAAAGCCAGACCTAGCGCTCACTGTCTTTCGTTCGAAGCAGCGGGTCTGAACTGATTCAGCGAGAATTATAACGAACATTGTTTTTTTCAAAGACATTCACTGTTCACCTTTACAATATACTGAAGTAAATCGGAATTATTATTATTATTATTAAAAAATTCCTGTGCGCATCAGACCTGTGATGTTGATTATGGCGACTTATGTGACATATTGTAATGCAACTATACAAAACTATTTTACAGAGACTTTATTTTGTGAATCGAAACTCCCCTTTATGCCTCCACACAACCTAAGCAGCTTGTAAGTAGTAACTGGTAATTGAAATAGTTGGATGGTGTTCGTCACTATAATAATATAGTTTGTTTTAACTAATGAATAGGCATAACATACGCCAGATGCTGTGCATTGGAAATGACATAAGTTGATCGATTGAAATGAGGAATCTATTGTATCGATGTATCATCTGCTCTTGAGTATTACGAAATAATATGCAAGAATAGGCATTTGTGATATATGGTTTACACACAATGCATTCATATTTTTAGCTCCTATCCTAAAGTTATTTAAAGCAGTGTTAGAGGCGGTATTGTAAGACGATTACTACAAACCAATTTGCAGATTATAGTTATCCTTGATTCCACGAGTTTTACGTACAATCGATGTATTGAAACATAAAATATCGTATTATGCCATACAGATCGGTTTAAAACTCTAATATACTTGCCATTTGATTACATGTATTTAGAGATCATTTATGTTTTGACACCCTAATATTCGAATCTATTTGAGGTTTTTGTTGTTTTTCAGAATATAATTTAATTAGAATTCTAATAAATGTGCAGATAATGCTATTCATTTAAATATCACTCTTTAGAGTTATGTTGTATTTGCAAATTTATCGTTACGTGTTGGCAAAATGCATTGTTGTACTCTGAAGTTATAAGTACGGGAAAAGTAAAGTTACAAAAAATGTACTCTTATTTAGCTCATAATATTAGATTTTGTAAAGATAAAACAAAGATGTATTCTCTCTTCTATTGATACATGCTTGTTGGACTTTGTTTCCAGAGGGCAAAAGAGACCTTTACTACGTCGCAGGAAGACAAAATAATTAACTTGTTCTATGCAAGTATTCATTTTCAAATTCTTTCAATAGTATGATCCATCACGATATACATTCAATGCACATGACATGCTTGTGATTGATGTATACATACACAAAAGTTATGTCGACATGTTATCAGTATTAATATAAAATATTTCCAATTTCATTTGATTCATTTTTTGTCAAACATTCAAGAACGAAAAGATTGATTAATTGGTAACGACATCCCAGGTAGTATTTGACCGACAGGTCATTCGCACTGTTTCTGTTGAATTTAATTATGTCCATGTTTTTAATACAATTTAGCCTCGGGAGATATCAAAATAATGATAACGTTATTAAAATAAATGCCCGAGGTTATCAACGTCACGCAAATAATACTGAAGCACGCACTATTGATATAGCGAAAATAATGTTACACAATTTCATAATTTTCAGATACATGGTATATATTTTCCATCAATCACCCCACTTAACAGTCATGCAATATTTGACCTGCATCTAAAAAGGAAAAGAAAAACCACAGCTAGAAATACAAATTTAAATCTTTTATTTATACTGGAAAATAAAATTGTTAAACGCCAAGAAAAAAATCTGTTATTACTAGAATATATGGATAAATCGTTATGTGATTTTATACAGTATGCTGCGTTTAAATATTTATGCATCTTTTAAAATGTTTCCACAAAGACAAAGTTTGCATTTTAAAGTCGCATTTGGTTTTCTGACTCTAAATGAAGAGCATACGAATGTTCTTTTCCTGATTACTTTGTATTGTTAGACTCTCAATATTAAACAGCAGTGCACTATATTTTATAATGCAGTGATGGTTAATGACAGATGTTTAAGTAATGAACCTACCTAAATTTTTGTTAGGACCCTACCCTTATTTTATTTGCATTAATAAAATCTGAGCATACTTATGTCCAAATGAATGTAATTTTACAAACTTAATAAAGCAGAAAATGAAGAAAACTTTAAATATGATCATCATCTAACATTAGTTACTGAGGTATCTCACTGCAGAATTAATATGTTTCGTCAATATTTTAGTCCGTTTCAAGGAAACAGTTTCCACATCATACGGCCAACGTTTTGGCTATAAGTGATAAGATAAAGGGATTGTAAGTAAGAATGACTATAAAAAGTCAATTACTATGACTTAAACACAATGCATGATAAGACAAATGGATTCTAAGTAAGAATGACTATTAAAAGTCAATTATTTTGATTTAAACACAATGCATAAACTGTAAACATACTGAAATATTTTGCATCGTTTTACTTGCCAGATTCCAAAACAATTGTTTTACAGACTGTATCGTTTGAATGTTTCGGAAACGACAAGTAGATAATTACTTTCCAGTGGACTGTATCATAATGTATATAATTAAAATATAACAAGTGTCTTTGGTTGAAAACTCATTGCATCCTGAGCGGCGCCGCTTATCACAATTCTTTCTATTGACATTCTAGGATGTCAGCGATAGTGAAACCCCCGTTACCAGTATATCACCTACCATAAGTTTCATCTCCAAACAATCCATAAAGCTTCGGCATTAGAGTCAAAATGGTCAAATGGTGCGAACACCATTAATATTCATTTATATATATATATATATATATATATATATATATATATATAGTGACTCTTGGTACATGAATTTATTTAATTTTTGTAAGTTTTATTCATGGTTATAAATTGTACAGAATATCTTTGATTAGATTTTGCCTACGTGACCCGAGTCTGTTTAGAGCATAATATTTCATAGGGTCCATGAATAGATGCTTACATAAGTGTTGACGATTACTAATAATAATCTTAATAATAAGACTTAATGGTGCCTTGGCTTAATTTCTCATTGACTGGTGGGTTTTAAAGGTTCTAGAAGAATTCAGTAACTTTCCATTGGTTGGGCTAGGTCACGTGGGATATATTGTGAACTATAGTCGTAATAGAGGGTGTAAATAAAGAGAGAACTGAGCAATCAGATTCATTCCTATTTTTGGAGCCATTTTCATTTCTTTTGTTCCTGTTGCAAGTCTGCAAATGAGTTTTATGTTGTACTTAGATATCATTTGAGAGGAAAGACATTTGTTAGGACTGTTCAGTGGAAATAGAAAGTGCTCATAATGTGGACTATAAATATTATTCTGGAACTGTTGTGAATTATTATCCAGGAATTCTGGACAACGCCATCTTGTCAACGTCGCGATTCTTGGTGAATAGTACATTTCCGATTTTTAAATTTATACGTCACTTTTCATTCTGTTGGACTTTCACAGAACTTTGTCAGGATTATTTTGATTCAAATCATAATATTGTAAATTCCTTTCTCATTTTCATTCATAACTTTGATAATTAAATTATTTGTTAAGTTTTACAAAACTTGTTGGCTGTTTTTCTTTCTGTTATTTAGTTTATGATTACAGAGTCGTATCATTAAGAAACTTAATTCTAGCCTCTACCTTAAATGGTCAGGTAGGGCAAAGCCTCTACTGTACGTAACAGTAAAGTGTGCCACCAGTGACTCTTGACTCAGAGGGGACAGCTACATCTAGATCCCACTGGAAAGTCCTCTATGACCAAGCAGATATGGTCATCCTCCCCGCTGTGAAGCCAGATGACAAGAGCTGTGTGGATAGTTCAGGGTATCAACTCACGTGCATTTAGACCTGATAGCTATCCACTGCAACCAGACTAATCTCCAGACGTCTCGACATTGTTCTGCACTGGATTCAGGGTGACTTTTCCTCACCTAAATGCAATTCATGTGCAAGTGATGGCATTATTCCCCCCACCAGATACATTCAAGTACTGTGGCAATGGGCGAGAGGCAAAGCAACAGGCGTGAATACATTGGTAGCTCTTGATATAAATGGCTTTGGCAAATGCAACACCAACGGACTCCTACCGAAGAAATGCGCTGAACATAGTGTCTTCCGCCTGATAAAAACAAAATCTCGTAGATGCACCCATGTTCAGAGCACAGACATATCATTCACTACATTATCTTTCTGTGAAGAGAGAGGTTTCATGTCTGAGTCACGAAGGCTGCAGAATACTGAACTTACCAGAGGTTTATAGTCTCCAAGCTCAATATGCAGATGAATTCTAGCAGACAACTAAAAGTGCTAAAAATACCTCATTATTTCAAAATTTTGAAACAGGAGAATCTTTAACAAGCATTTGTCGAAGCATTGTGTGGCAACAAGAAACAAATTATTTGAATCCGAGAATGTCGAGGAAAACTGGGCATTCTTCGGAGACTGTTGACACAGCTGCATCCCAAACCCCGGGTCCAACCACACACATATATATACAAAGATTGATTTGATGGGAACGATGCTTCTAAACAGATACTACTCACATAGAAACAGCAGCTAAAAATCGCCTGTTCAGAAGGCAGCACTTCATAACCTATGAATGCAGCCTCCAAAAAGCATCAAACGGACTGTCCAGTGCAAACTCAAACAGCTGCAAGACTCATCGCTGGGCAACAGGTGAGCTCATATTCAGTATGCAGACATGAAGATCTTATAGTATACTTTAAAAACAATCTACGGGCCACGTTCACCAGGAGCGTCTCCAATACCGAGTGCTGAGAATACTATATTGCTCACTGACAAATAAAAAGTACAACATTTTAAAATCTCCAATATGATCTTCACCTTAACTCATAAACCAAACGTCATTCTTTGAACAGCTGATATGCGCATGAATATCAGCTTTATGTATGAGGCCAGAGTAACAACAGTCACTGGTTTTCACTACTATCACTGTTAATAACACTGGACTTCGGAAGCATTGGGGCAGCAGATCCAAAATACATGATTTACAGCTTTGCAATTGTCAAAGTTTCCGTCACAGAAAACATCACCAGTTGAATAACTAGGAAACATTATATTCGAGACCCGGCTGATAGCGTTTGAGCTGTTTCTGGCAGGTCATTGCGTGAGGCTTCGATGGGGACTTGGAATTGAAATGACAGCATTATTTCGACAGTTATAAACATACAAGATTGAAAAGATTGTGGAACCTTAATGATACAGATCTGTTAAAGATAATACTACTCATTTCCATTTACATGTCAAGTGTGATTACGGCAAAGTTATTCACGCTTTTCAGTTGCAACGATGAAATCTCACGAAAAAGGTAATTAAAACCTTGTTTAAGAGTATGGTAAAACGGAATCCTAGTTTTGGGATTTGATGGTATAATTCAGGCTTATTCTTGGGCAGACAATTGATAGGTATATCAATGAAGATGCAGATTAGCGTATAAAAATCGATAAAAACATCAAATATGGCTCCATAATGTATTCTAAATCCCTTTAATGTTTCTGAGATGACTGGTCACACAGCAATGGAAAACTGCTGTAGAAATGAAATTAGTTAGCAGAGAGTAGCGAAGAAAATCATTAGACTCCCTTGGTGTACTCCATTTTCCTCTGATTCTGTAGTAGAAACCTTTGAATACAAGTCAGTGGCTTTGTAGTCGTATTAGAATGAGCCGTGGTAACTCAGTGATTAGTGGGCCAGACTTGAGACAAGATTCTTTAATCTACATAATTAGTCGAAATTATGCTAAATTTCATGATGTGTCGTTAATTGCATTAATAATGTATTATCAGATTATGTACATGCAAAATAAACACAAAGGATTACACGGTAGCAGGTCCGTTTTACCTTCCATGGTAAAGAACATGAAACTACCTGACTTTAGCCACATTTAGCATATTAAAACAATTGATGTTGTGCTTTAACAGCGCACCTTCACGCAGAAGGAAAAAAGTAAAGGAAGGTGGCATGTTTTAAACTAACTTCTCATAAAGATTCTATAAAAGGCATATAATTCACAATTTTACCAAGCCTTTGAAACACGGATTTAGATTGGTTCTGATCGCATTTTGCGTCACATAAAACTCGAAGTTATTATTTCATAACACCACTCATTAACTACTTCATAATATATATTCATACGCAATTGTTTTGTGCGTTGATACTATTTGTAAACAAAGGTTAAGGTACATTACTCTTATTTATTGAGAATTCGTTATAATTTACATAACTGTTTGTAATTATAAAAATTGTACAACATATTTTAAGCTTTTCTATGATCATTCATTAGTGCAGTGTTTCCCAAAGTGGGCAATACCGCCCCCCTGGTGGACGATGGGATTACCGAGTGTGTGTGTGGGGGGGGGGAGTTAATGCTTAATAATGCTTTTTACGGGTAAGGTACGGGGGCGCTGAGGATAACCAAGGGGGCTGTGTCTAGTCAATTACCAATCTTCATTGCTTTATGACTTTCTGTGCAATACGAACTTCAATAATTCAATATTAGTCAACTTTCATTTTATACTGGCTTGCTTGACATAATATAGGAAATCAGTACAATATAGTTACCTTAATTATCTATGTCAATATAGGAATCAGGATATGATAGTCACCTTAATTATCTATGTCAATATAGGAATCAGGACATCATAGTCACCTTAATTATCTATGTCAATATAGGAATCAGGACATGATAGTTACCTTAATTATCTATGTCAATATAGGAATCAGGATATGATAGTCACCTTACTTAACCATTTCAAAATCACATTCTAATATGGATTGCTCTTGCATGATTATACATATAAATCAAACATTTTCAACGCTTTATAAGTAGCTTAAACACTAATCAAAGTGGAACATATTTAATCTCTTTAATATATTTTTATAGAAGCACCATGCCACTCTTAATTAATGTTCAGTAAGCATTATCCCCGTAGATTGTTCTTGTTACTGATTTCGTGAAAGTCAAATCCTAAGGCTTGATAAAAAGTGGACCGAAACGATATATTAAGATAAGTAAATCAAATTATTCAAGAAAATATAAATATAATGAATATGATCCGATAGTTCCAAGAAGAATAATTATTCATCGAGAGGATTTGTTTCATGTTATTGCAGCTTGACATTAGACCTTAGCAGACAGTGGATCCAATGATGAAATTATTCAAATTAGATATATTCTATTAATTTTCTTTCCCTTTACTTCATCTGTTATCAGAGAAGACAGCACGTCATGGCAATGACGGTTTATTGATTCCTTTATATTTTGTAGTCACAATATTGAAGACTGGGTCGTGTCAGAATTCAATCAGGTAGCGAACTAATTACTTGTAGCTGCAACTTTTGTCATCTGTTTGATAGATAATCGAATAAATATTGTAAAACAGTTTCTCGGTCTTTCAGTCAAACATTTGTCCGTTCTTTTGATTCAGCTTTCTTTACTGCTGATTCCACAACTATACACTTATAACAACTTGCCCTCGTCGGCTCAAATCATGCACAGACCTTTGTTATATTCTTTGTAGATAACATTGATCAAGGAGCAACTAGTATATCAAGAAACCATCGATGTGCTTTAATTTGATGTGGATTAAGTGACGATTAATCCCTGCATCCGGCACAATCCCAGTAATATTTCGCCATATCGGTAATACTAAAGACATATCTTTTCCTGGAATGAAGTTTACACAATTTTAATTCTTAAGTCAAGTATATGATTATTACCCATATTCTATGGAATTTGTTTTCTTCTTAGGGCCATTATTTCCTTGTGTGTGTGTGTGTGTGTGTATACATACATATATATATATATATATATATATATATATATATATATATATATATATATATATATATATATTGCAAAGTCTTTACACGTGTGATATTAAAATAATATATTCGTAAGTCAAGAGTTTTATTTGACACTGTATTACTATTATCGTCCTTCCTATCCCCCATCCCCCTCTCAGGATTTAAAAAAAAAACCATATTGTTTTTCGATCAAACAAAATCTACAGGACGTATCTTGTAAGTTGAATGTGACATCATTCGTTGAAGGTAATTTTGAACTATTGCTAGAGCTAATCTTAAAAACAATATGGTCATAAACTAAGTAACAGAAAGAAATAAACGCAACAAGTTTTATAAAACTTAAATAATTTAATCAGCGAAGTTATACATTAAAATGTGAGAGGAATTTACGGTATTGTGAAGTGAATCCATAATAGTCCTGACAAAGTCCTGAGTGCATCTGCAATTAAATTTTCTTTTCCTTTGATGTGCTGAATGTGATGGTGCACTTTTAAACACGGCTTTTAATGTATCGAACACCGCCCGACATATTTCAGACCAATAAAACTTCGTACTTAATAAATTTGTCAGGGGCTCAGCAATTATAAAAATATTTGAGCAAAAGTTCCGATAATATCCAGACATACCCCAAAATCGCATCAGTTGCTTTTTACTGATAGGCAGAGGGAATTCAAAGATTCTTTTAACCTTCGCTTCTACAGATTTGACTTGACCATGTTCCATAATATGTCCTGAAAATGTGACCCAAGCTCGGGAAAACTCACTTTTACTTAAATTAATTATCATATTTGCCTCACTAAAGCGAAAGAAGAATCTCTGGAAAGGTTCCATGTTATCCAGCCATCTAAACCAGATGTTGCCATGTTCATTAAGCGCTGAAATGTAGAGGAAGAATTTTTCGTACCAAATGACATCACTTTTATTAGTAGAGTCCATCTGGAGTTGCAAAGACCGAAAGTTATTTTGCTCTATCCGTAAGTGGAATCTGCCGGAATCCTTTTAACATATCAAACTTGGTGACATATTTTGCATTTCCAATTCCATCAATTTCTTGGTATCTTGGTCTTGGAAATGAGCCTATTTTGGTGACACTGTTCACTTTTCTGTAGCCATTGCACATACATAATGAATTATCTGGTATAGGGACAAGAAAACACGGCGAACTACAGTTACTTTTACTTGTTTCAATAAAGTCATTCTCCAACAAATATTCAACATCCTTTTTCAAACATAGAATGTGTTTAAAATTAGAGTCGTAATGAAGTAAAATTCTTCTATTGAAAGTTTTTCTTTCAAAAAATGCAATGCTCCACGAACATAGTGTCCAAAAACAAGTTCGATGGGACTGAATTCAAGGGACTCTAGAACTGACTCACCAACAGCAAACAATAATAAGTCCCAATCGTTGCTGCTATCAAAAGCAGTATGACCTTATCATATTCTTTAAAGTCTGATGAATAGGATTGGTCGAATCACCAATACCTGATATAAGACCCTTCAACATGAATGGTTCATCCATAATAAAGTCTCACTGGTGTTTGACTCAGAAAATGTTTCTTTTCCAATACATTAACACAACTTTGACCGATGAGAAATAAAAGAATTTGGAACTGCTCATTCTTTATTATGTTGCATTTTTAAAACTTAAAACAATCAGAAATAATGTGCCATATTTTCTTGCAATATATGCACGTATGAAGAGATAAGGGTTTCTGATCAGTCTTACCCGACGTTGGATTCTTGTTAGTTGTACCAGACTGAAATTGTAAGTACTCGCTTGAGCATGATTTGGTTTCTTAATAGCCATCTGCTGAGAAGAAAACTTATTGACAAATGAAACTTTGTGAGCCTATTAGCTAGCTGTACAAGCAACGTTTTCTAGTATATCTTTCTTGTGCTCATCAATGTGAAGTTTGGGTGCGGTTCTTGAACATTTTGACTAATGAGTTGTCTGAGTTTGCCATAATCTTTATTAATCTTTTTGAATGCTCACCACCTGTCAAATAGTTGTTCTTTTTCCATCTGCAAAGCCGACATGGGTTTGGATCTTTTCGCTTTTGCAATTCCGAAACCTCTGTCGATATTCTTCAGGTTCCAACTCATAAACCTTCAAGACGCATTCCTTGACCAAACCATAATCATCACTTGTTTCTACTGCCAAGGAATTATGAACTTCACGAGCATACCAGTTCCAATTGTTTAAATATCATATGCATTTCTATTTCTTTTTCTTCTTTTGTCTTTGAAACAAACTTCATTTGCATCTCTCTTCCTTTCGAAGTGTCTGCCTCTTATCTTCATTTTGTATTTATCTATCTTTCTTTTTCCTGCATTTCTATTTTCATCTCCATTTCCTTTTCATCTGTTTTTTTTTAATTAGTCTTTCTCCTTCTTTTTCTTGCATTTGCATTTGTAATTTCATCTCCATCTATCTATCTTCTTTGTGAATTTGTCTCTCTCTTTGCTCCTTTTCCAGTTCAGGCCTCCTTAACGTCATTTCATTCTTGAATTTAAATTTCAGTTCCATAACTTGCACATTAAAACCAGATGAAGACTCGCTAATCAAATCAAAAGCGCTTGAAACCAAAATACTCTTTTCTACTAAGTATTGGACGAAAATAGTTTTATTTTTTATTTTAACATAGATGACTTTGCCTCCTAAAGATCATATTTTCTGGCTAGTTGGAGCAATTCATCTTTTTTTTCAAAGAGTAGAATTTAAACTAAAGTTCTTCACTTCAGATGACATTGCGAAGGCTTGTTTGTTTCACCATGTAAAGTCAAAAGAGCAGTGATAGAAAAATGTCCAAAATTAAATAAATTTCAAATTTCAAAACAATTTCAATTTCTCTGAAATCTTTCTCAGATTCGTATCGAAGACGAAACCCAATTCTGTTACATCTCTATGGTCATGAACCAAGTAATATAAAGAAGAGAAGCCAACAAAAAAGTTTTGTGAAACTTAACGAAGAATTTAATTATCAACGTTATAAATGAAAGCGTGTTATGAACTTACAGTATTATAAAGTGAATCCAAAATAATCCTTACAAAGTTTAATGAAAGTATAAAAGAATGAAAAGTTCCATATAAATTTAAAAATCGGAATGTACATGGCCGCCAAGAATCGTGACGTTGTCAATAGGCGTTTTCCAGAAATGAATAATATACAATAGTTCCAAAATAATTGTATGGTCCAAAAAAATGAGCACTTTCTATTTGCACTGAACGATCCAAACAAACGTTTCTTCCTCTCAAATAATATCTATGTACAACATACAACACGTATGTAGACTTACAACAGGAACACTAGTGATGAAAATGACTCCAAAATAAGAATGAATCAATTACTCAGTTCTCTCCTTATATACACCTTACATACACCTTATATTGCGACTATACTTCACAACATACCCTATGTGACAGATCTTATTAATCAATTTATCTCGAAATTTCCTATTAATTTGATCTAGCCAAACTGAATTCTTCTAGTACGGTCCAAACCCTATCAGTCATTGATAAATAACCCCAAGTTCGTCAATAAGGCTTATTATTAAGATTAATATTAGTATTTGTCAAACATACGTAACCATCTATTTATAGATTATATGTAACAGCCCCTAATTACGTAGGCAAAATCTAACTAAAGATAATCTATGCAATTTACAGTTACGAATAAAAATTATAACAATTAAATAAAAGAATATATACCATGATTTACAAAAATAATGTATATATACATAATACTACCAACAGAGAGGATGAATGGTCGAAGAAGTATATACAAAAGGAACTGTATTGTTTGGCGCAATGCTTTTGATGAATCAAAAGTATGATTTTTTTTATTGGTGGTATTGATCTAGCAGAGGCATAAACAGAAATACTTTCTTTACATGTTTGTGATCAAGACCGAATAATATCATAATCTTAATAAGAAATCAAAAAGCAAATTAATCCCTTAATCCTTTGAAAGCTTAAGAGCTTTTGAGGAGACGGATGGGTTCAAAGAAATAAAGAATTCCATAGGTAACTGATCAATATGCAGATAAAACATAGGATATATTTAAACAATATTTTTGCTTTACATGGAATGAAAAGGCTATACTTTGATCTTGTATCAATGCAGAAGAGATCAGTATAGACCGAACCTTTTACGATCGATAAGCCTAAATACAATAACTTAACAAAGACCTGTCGAAAGTTACAGTAAAGCATACCATGGTTACGGGACACGTTCTTATAAATTTGAAACTATTGTCCTTTTCTTCACTTGATATTATGCGCGTATATAAAATTACCATCCTTCTTGATAAAATTCGGCTGCATTTCCAAAACATTTTGAAAGGACATTTAGGTGCTAAATTCGCAAACACGACAAACAGCAAAATTATCTTTTCTCACTAAGTCAATTTAAACATTTGTCTGTACAAAGCTCAATCTTCAAAAGATATTTAAAAGCGACTATATATATATATATATATATATATATATATATATATATATATATATATATATATATATATATATATATATATCCATCTTAATATTATAGAGATCAGATTGTACAATTTATGGTTTTTTTTCTCTAAAAATACATACGGTCCGAAAATATTAGGATATCTTATCTAGCTGAAAAAGGAGGAATCGTGTTATTATTCTCTGACTATGTTTCGACTAGCTAACCTTTCGATTCACTAATCATTCTACTCACTAATCTTTTGACTCAATAATCTTTCGATTACAGGCACCTCTCGTTTTTAAATAAAATGACTCGGGAATCATATCACGTAAGTTTGGTTATACAATTTTCCAAAGATTTGTTTGTAGTGCTTAAACATATATTATTGCCATAAATGTTAATAAATGAGGACCGGCTGCAAGTTTTCACAACTTAGAATGATCCCTTCTCTACAATCGATAAGACATTTACATGGTGAGCCACACTACATTAATATGATTGCATATAATTATAAGTAAACATAAATGATTCAGGGAAAATATATATGAGAGAGAAAGAGATGAATACATTAATGACCTTCGCAGAAATTGGATAGGAGTACATGCATCAAAATGAATACAAGTTACCCTTCGCCGTAATTAATTTCTATAAACTTTTACACACATTAAAGCTTTATTATTATTAAGTGGTTTTATAACATAGATTTCTAATACACATTTCAAACACAAGGTTAACCATTTAACAAAAGCATGAAATGGGATATGTTATGCACAAAACAGGCGTTAAATTGAATTCTTTTGTTTATTTCAAATTATTTGAAATAGTAAAGCAAGCCCTACGATGGAGGTTTCTTATATTTCCTGTATGAATTTGATCAAAGTTTAGCATATGATCAAGGCTGTTTTCACAAGATGCAATAAATTCTCTGTTCATCTCTTGTTCTCAAGTTTGCTGTAATGAATAAAAAGAGGAGACTGTGCAGTATATTCTCACATATTGCTTCTTAAATCTGCTGGACAGAACAATGCTGTTTCACCATTTACCCGTCTCTTATTTAAAATCCTACATTAAGACATGTATATATCTATCTGTGTAGTGAAACAAGTATAATAATCTTTCTAAAGGAAAGAATATAGTAATTTTACTGGTGTAATATCAATGTTATGCAGGTGTTATATCGGACAGATATAATCGCTGCTAGTAATATCACAGTCTTATATATGACAGCTATAATCAATGCGTGTGATATCTAGGTATTATATCGGACAATTATAACCGCTATTTGTGATATTCCCATCTGATGTCTGACAGTCATAATCGCTGTTCTTGTGGTATTCCCATTTGATGTCTGACAGTCATAATCGCTGTTCTTGTGGTATTCCTATTTGATGTCTGACAGTCATAATCCCTGTTCTTGTGGTATTCCTATTTGATATCTGACAGCAATAATCCCTGTTCTTGTGGTATTCCTATTTGATATCTGACAGCAATAATCCCTGTTCTTGTGGTATTCCTATTTGATGTCTGACAGTCATAATCGCTGTTCTTGTGGTATTCCTATTTGATGTCTGACAGTCATAATCGCTGTTCTTGTGGTATTCCTATTTGATGTCTGACAGTCATAATCGCTGTTCTTGTGGTATTCCTATTTGATATCTGACAGCAATAATCCCTGTTCTTGTGGTACTCCTATTTGATGTCTGACAGTCATAATCGCTGTTCTTGTGGTATTCCTATTTGATATCTGACAGCAATAATCCCTGCTTTTAATATTCAGAATCTTCATCGTGCTACATTTCTCAGTAATATCAAATACTGACCTTATTATGCGATATTAATTGCAATGTGTATGATTTACAAGGTAATTAAATAATGTTACTGACTCCAATTGCTACCATCACCATGAGAACATACAAGGCCTATTCAATTATTACCATCTCTTATGGTCTCGCATAAGTTCCTTACACTGATGTTAGCACAATTAATCTTGATAAGGTAGTTAAGTGTTCCACGTTTCTGCCTGAGAAGGATTTGCCAACTTAAAATAACTTCCACATTAGCGTTAACAAACTAGTTTCATCGCAACCCTCTTTAGAAAGAAGATATCATCAAGTACAAGTCCCCAGTACATACCATTAGACTGAAAGCCATATACACAAGTCCCAAGTATATAACATTAGTTTGAACATCATATATACAAGCTCTAAGTACATAACATTAAACTGAACGTGATATACATACCATTAGACTGACAATAATATGCACAAGTCCGAGGTCCATAACATCAGACTTAAAGTCATATGCACAAGTCCGAGATACATAAGACTGAAAATCATATACAAAATATGGCAATTAACTTCACATTTCACCAAATTTAATCAAAAATTACATTTCATCGAACATCTGAATCTAAGTCATAGGATTTTGCCTTCGTTAACTTTAGAGTTAGATATCAGGGGATGGAACTTTAGAAAGATGTTCACCCCTACCCAAGGTCCAATAGTCTAAATTGGACATTTCTCAAAAGTGAAAGCTTTCAAGAAGGCAAAGTATGGAATAACTATTCAAAGCGAACCTGTGATATGATTTTATCATCGTTAGGTTCCGTGAAATTTATATTAAATGTTGGAAATTTAGACCAATTATTCGTAGTCTGGTGACCACCATTGTACGAAGAAATAAAGCTGCGGTGTGATTGTTATTATGTTTACCAGCCGTAAATGTCTATCTGTACATACATACATACATACATACATACATACATACATGTTGATATTTATAATAAGCAGCAATACTCGTCTTAGATATTTATGTAGAACTTCCATCATCTTCCATGTACGTTCAGTGCAAGATTGTTAAACTATGATTCTGAGTCATAATAAATCAGGCTTCCGTTTAATATTGTAATCCCAGTTATTCACATTGTATAGACATCCAAATCGTTCAAAATGACATTTCTTAATTTGTATTAAGTAGAAAGAAAAATGACATCGGACTGAATCTTATGAAAGCTCTGACTCTTACATTTAGATGCGCATCAACAAAGGATGCCGTAAATTGTTAGTAACCTTTACATTTGAAAATAAAGACATTTTTAAAAGAAAAACTAAACTTAGAGCTACATTCATGTCACTAATATTTCAAATAAACACATAAACATTGAATTTTCAACTGTTAATGTAGAAAAATTCCCATTCAAATTAACCTATTGACTTATGGTAAAACGTTTCTACAAACTGTATTTTTATCGCAAAAGATAAAGGTATGCACCTTCACATATACGTTGCTTGATCCACAGGAATCACAGAGTGTAGGATAATTTGACGAAATAAATAATTTTCTCGCGGTCCCGAAGTTATTTCACAGCTGATTGCAAGCTCCTTTTAGAAATAAAACCTACGTTGCCATGTGACCAAAACAAGCGTTCTATTTGTATGATAAAGCTCAGTGTCCTAAGGTGCCTTAAGGTGCACGATATAACGGAACCGAATATCAAAGGAAATTATCTATTACAACTGTAGGCGCTTACTTACGCGACATTAGGTTTTGTGATCATATAAGCACAATTCATTGATAATTCCATTGTTATTCAGTATCGATAAGTAGCTCAAACGTTTATGTTTAAAATGGAAAATGGATATGGGATCGGTGAAACTATTATCAAGGAATCTTCCACCCCTTTCAAAGATGATACAGGTAATGCATGCCCTGCCACATTGTACACGCACTATACATTGATTTCATTTAAGAATCACGTGACTATCTTCAGCGTTGTTTGCTTGGATATAGATTTAAATATATATTAACAAACAGAACAGCGGTACCTTTTAAACAGCGAATAGAATTTGAAATCATAAAGTAATGAAACATTGGCCTCATCATAGTATCCAAACTAATAACAACACCCTTGTATGAATGTAAGAAGGTTGAATAAATTTACCAACGATTACAAGATATATATCGTTAGTCATACAGTATAAAATTTGCACATAATGCATATTTTATTCCACAACTTGGAAAGAAATTCACCTTCGTGTGCATAGCATCTTTGCTGCATATCGCAAGTTGAAATTCAGATATTGTTTAAGAATATATTTGTTTAATGCATGTCTAAATCTACTTAGGCACAAGTGTGCGCTACTTTTGTCAGGTCGATGACGTTAGATATCAGACATGACACTGGAGTGAATAAGTATTAATTTTATGCTTGTGACGTAAAATGTTTGAAATTCTTTATACTCCAGGAACGCAATAGTATACGCGTATGACCATTACCTTCACAAGAAATGCATAGTGTATACGTTGACCTAGTAAATCTTTTGTTATGTCAAGAAAAAGTTTACATTTTTGCAAGCAGATAACATACAGAGTTGATAATGCGCAAAAACATCCAGGATATAAAAAACTATTGTGATTCTTGCTTCATGCGTTGATTAAACCCAGTCTGGTATATTTTAGTATATTCTATTGTTCGTTATTCCTTAATTCTTGAAAATTAAAGCAGCTATAATTCATATATGTATATTCAAATGAAATAATTTAAGACACCCTTTTTATTTCCATATAATATATTTTTTGTATTTTTACCGTTCATTAAGTACTAACTATATTTATTTTATCCGTGTTGAGGCTAACCGTGATTTATTATATAAAGATATATAAATTAAATTGGAACTCCTATGTCTTTGCAAAAATGCATACAAAAGCATGATACAACAAAAAGAGACGAAGGATTCTTGATAGATGACTGGCAGTAATGTATTGCTAATGTACATTTACTCTAAATATATCTTTGACATATTCAAATCAAGGTGTTTATTGTATTAATGTTACAAAGTATACGCTGATAGTTTACTTAAGTAATTGTGAGTACCTGTAAACAAGCACCTGTACGGGGAATTAACCGATTGTACAGGAATATAAGCAAGATCTTATAGCCTTTGTTGTTGGAGGAGGGGCTTCTAGTTCTTCCATTTGTCCACTACTGGCGGCACTAATGCATGCAATTAGATTATTATAACACTAGTGGTTGAAAAAGTAATAATTCTTATATGCTATGGCGTTTGTTCTGGCTTAACGCGTGCTTTTTACGTCAGCCGCACTAGCGAGTTGAAATTACACGTACTGGGATGCGCTTTGGTATTCTGCTCAAAACTGTGTGTTCTAATCTAGGATTAGTCAATCAAAATATTGATCTTGTCCAAGTGTAATAACTGGAAGAGTAGGAACAAAGATGGTGACCGTCTCTCTTGCATCCTGTTGTTGTTCAAAATACGACTAAACATGGTGGTCTCATATGTCCGCTGTCTTGCTCTTGTTAAACCAATTCCAAATTTCGATTACACTTTGGTGGGACCGTTTATGTAGCACAGTCAGAACGAAGGTCACCCAAACGGTTGGTCAAAGAACAAAATGAGTCGCATTCAAGGTTAGAATACAAACAAAACATATTCCTGATGGAGTGCATTCATTTTGTGTTTAAATATTCCTTATGTGGATAGACATCCCTGATAGAGTACACACATTTTGTGTTTAAAACGCTCTTTATGTGTACACGTCCTTGCTAAAGTACAGGCCTTTTTATGTTTTAAACACACCACATGTTGATACTCATCACTGTTAAAGTTCAGGCTTTTCGTGTTTAAACACTCCTTATGTGTACACGTCCCTACTAAAGTTCAGACTTTTGTGTACAAAAATACTCTCTAAGCGAATATTTGATATGTAATATATGCACTTAGGAATAGAAAGTGTCAGAACAAACAATAAAAGCGGACTCAACCTCTTCCTTCGCCCTTCCGGTAAGCGTTTGCATACAACAAACAAACAATAACAGTTTTTAAAAAAAAGAAGACCCCACCCCCACCCCCAGAAACAAGGATGAAGGAAGACAGGCGAATTGGTATGTTCATAGTTTATATATTCACATGCTTACAATTTCATCTTGTTCCCAGGGCTAATTATAATGACTTTTGCTACAACCTAAAGTCAATGCCTTAAGCAAATGCTTTATTTAAATTTATCCAAGTCTTATGACTCTGGTTTTAAATTAAGTAAAAGAAAGAAGGAAAACCAACAAGTTTTGTAAAACTTAACAAGTAATTTAATTCTCTAAGTTATCAAATTTATAATTCAAGACATACGAATTAAATCCAAAATAATCATAAAATGTTGTATCACCAGTCCAAAAGAATAGTGTTCCAAATGAATTCCAGGTCTTGAATGTGCAAATGTACTAGTATCCTTGAATATACTGAAGTGCCAACAGTGTTCATGTATTGCAATGGTCTTGCACAAAACTCCTTTGAATGAATTCACAATAATCCCAAAACGTTGCATTAGTCATGAGTCAATGAACACATTATAGTTCAAATAATTTAAACATATATTTCCTCTCAGATTAAATCTAAACATAACATCACATACACCTGCCGACTGATTTTAAAAGAAGAGAATAGGAAATAGGAATGAATTAATTGTTCGCTTCTCCAAGCTTATATACACCCAAGAGCCCTACGTCGCAACATTATAGATCTTACTCGATCTATGTCGCAATACCTCCCATTGCATATTTCACAATACAGCCCCCAAGTCGCAACTGAGCCCACCTGAATTAGTCATCCAGTGGGAAATTGCCTTAAACTTGTAAACAGGTTTATTATTAAAATTGAAATTAAAACATGTCAATAACCTAATTATAGCTCATTGCATTCTGCAGTCATGAACCAATGTTAAAGACACAGTATGAATATACATAAACCATCCAATTTCAAACGATGATTATATGGGATCTTAATTTTGCTTAAGAAAGTAGTCACGATTTGTTAACGAAGCTGGTGTATAATAGTTAAATTATAGAAGTAGCCAGAAAAACAAAATGAAACAACAATACAACTACAACAGCAATATCATGAAGAAAAAATACACGAATTGGGATTAAACGTTTACTTAAAACTTCATTTAAACTCTGCATACACATGAATTGGACTCATTTAAAAAAATGTTGAATTTTAAATATATATATATATATATATATATATATATATATATATATATATATATATATATATATATATATATATATATATATATATATATATATATATATATATAAATGATAATAATTATGATAATACTAATTACATAAGCATTATAGCTAATAGATTTTATTATAAAGACTTTTACTGTCAAACAGTGTTATAAACCATTTTACTGCTGCAAAACTTAGTTGCGTTCTACTATTACCTTTCTAAAGGACATTTCCCATGCGTCAGTACTTATCAAGAGTGATTTAATTAATGAATACATTCTTGCAAACGCAAGTGTAACCGTATTAATAAAAAATCAATCAATGTTTATTTCCTTCATAAAAAAAGTTAATTTGCAAATATAAAGGAAAGGACAGAAAGTGAGAAAGTTAATAATTTAAATGGACGATTTCGGAAAACATTCTAGAAAGTCTATGATACATATTAAACTAATAAAGATAAGGAAGGAAGAAATGGAATATAAATAATTAAACAATACATGCAAACATACAACACAGACTCGCGATACATGCATTTTGTTAGCGTCTTTTTTGCTATTAGTGCATTATAGTGCATCCAATTTACCCCACTCACACTGATATAAAATCATTTTTGCTTGACCCTGGTTTATACTTCCTACTATATATATATATATATATATATATATATATATATATATATATATATATATATATATATATAGCTCCAGTCATACATTGATTAAAAATGCACCGGTCCTAAATCATGTAAGGTATATTTGAGGAAACCGGATTGCACGAGGGTGTCAAATCAAGGACCATCACTCCACCAAACCAAGATGTATAGTGTTTTAATTGAGATCTTATGAGATACACTTTGGTAAGATTTTATTGCAAAAGCCGAAAATAAACAGGACGGGCAATTGGGAGCCATAATTCTTCTAAATGATACCGCAGAAATCAAACTGATTCAAGGTTTCCTTAATATAAAACTGCATTGCAACTCTAGTTGAATTCCGACAACCTTTGATAAGTTATGTTGAGAAAACTAAGCATCGAGAACTGGCAATCATCACCATAAATGACCATCAATGTTGACTCGAAATGGTAGAAATCAATCCTCTTACAAAGCATTCTCAATACGAAGACAGATGCGACATTTTGTTGCAATCCAAGAATTCTTTGTAAAATCATACTGATAAAACGAAATGTTTGAAGGATAAACAATCACGGGACATCACTCATATAAAAGAAAGCTGTAAATTAAATACAAAGTTGCATGCCAAATTTGATTAGAAATTTTAAAAAGCCGTTGATAAAGTCGTCCTGCAGAAACGAAAGTCAAGGGGATATGACATCAAGCAACATACCGCCTGTAAACACTGTCCTGTAAATCAGCAAAGTCATATTCATTCATGACCCTTGTCTAATTAATATAAAGGTTCAGGTTGAATTTATTGAAAGTAATTTTTTTTTAAAAAAAAAAACATCCTTCTTTAATGATGCAGCAAAAAACAAACGGAGATGGGCAGTCGGGGGCCACAATTCCTGTGAATTATGAAATGGAACGCTGAGAACCGAACTTGCTCAAGATTTCAAAGATACAAAATGATGGTTTTAATTGCATAAAATGATTTTATGGTCTTACTGGTATAAAACTTCATGTCAAACCTGACTGTTAACAGCAATCCTTGATAAAGTTCTGCTGCGAAATTGAACATTTTTGGGATAAGCAATCAGGGACCATAAATTCTCTAAATGATGACATTGGCGACAGATTATCTAACACATTTCCGATCTCGTTAATATAAATCCGCATTCCAAATTTATTTTAAAATCTAAACTTTTGACAAACGGACAATATGATTAGTATAGTGCTCCGCTACTTCTTTGAGCCAGGCTATCATTATGTATTCGTGCGTATAAGCACATACTTCTTTTTGGTGACTGACCTCCAAACAACGACAAACTGAGCTGTAGAAATATCAACAAAAAGAAAATAACGTTGACACTTAGTCGTTGATCAATCTCTTAAAATGGTCAAGGGAACGATTTGCGTTATGTTATGATATGTACTCAATCGATAATACATGACCTAGTTTTATGTATGCCGTCTGTAAACTCAGTGCAGAATCGGCCCACCATTTTCGGAGAAATCGGCCTTTAATTTCTAAATATTTCCGACACATTTATGACAGGTACGCGACACTTCCGATTAATGCAGTATTAGTGGTGTCTGGTCTTTTAAATGATTCGAACTCTACCCGATCCTTTCGTCGAGTGGTGTGAGGGGCGAATGAGTCGGAGGGTAGGTGGGTGGTTGAGAGAGAGAGAGAGAGAGAGAGAGAGAGAGAGAGAGAGAGAGAGAGAGAGAGAGAGAGAGATGGGGGGGAAAGCACATATTTAGAGTACAAATGCAAGTGTGAGTAAGTTAACTCAATGCATTTTCAGTTGCAACCCACACCCAACACCCAAAATATAAGAAATGGAAACACAAATAGTTGTATGGGCACTTGGGGGTTTACGGGAATAAGCTTCGGCCCATAGGTTTATAAGAGTGGGATACTTTCACGGGAAATGGTTATGTTAATCCTTTATATACAATCTAACATACCTTTACTATCCAGCACACCACATTTACTATCCAGCACCCGCTTTATTGTCACAATCCAAATACACACATCTGCAATCCAGCTACAGCTTTTTGATTACTACCCATGTACAAACCTTACTATCCCGAAACGCTTATACGATTAAAATACAAACACACACCGTTGAGTCCAGAAACTGCTTTTTGATTAATATCTAAACCTACACACACCCACAATCGAATGAAAATGGTAGGAGTTTTAAGCACTTGCTTTCACACAAACATATAAACATTCTATCACACACAACGAAAATAAGCATTTATAGAGAAACTGCTACACACTCTCACACACAATCACACAGAAGAGAGAAAGGATAAGAGGTTTGGAGTTTGAAAGTGTTTTTAAAGACAAAGACATACACAAACATAACGCAAAACATATAAAACAATTATTAGGATTTGATAAATATCTCTTTTACATAGATCTAGGTGGCCCTAAAAAGACCTATTGTTTTAGCTGCCACTTTAATTAGTGGCCACTGCATGTCCCGGATCCGAGACTGCACACTGCACACATTTTCAGCCACGCTGTCTAAGCAAAAACCACGAGTCCAAAACTAGGGTCGCTGGCTTCCTACCCCAACCCAAGCTCTATTTTGCACATTCTTTTTCTCCTCATTCTCCTCCGGCATCCGATCTTGACGACATGATCTTTTAAACTTTTCTTCGACTGTCACAACGGAATCTGATCTTTGTAATGTCATATGACTGAATCGAGCCCATACAGCAATTTCTTCTAAAAAAAAGTCATTGATGTTGTCATAAAAGTTTTGCAAATTAAATTGAATAAAACAAAAATTAAAAATTAACATTTGAAATAAATCTTTGGAGAAAAAATAAACGAACATTAAATAAATGAAAATAGAAAGTAAGAAAAATTAAACTTGGGAGAATGAAAATTAAAAATGAAAATTGAAGATAATGAAATCAAAAAATCTGAATCTGAGACGGAATTGTGAATGAAAAATTTAAAAATGAGTTAAAAATAAAGAACAACTTGCACCCAAAATTCCAGTCATTTTGAATCATTCACACACACGCACACGCACACCTACATACATACATACATACATACATACATACATACATACATATATATATATATATATATATATATATATATATATATATATATATATATATATATATATATATATATATATATATGTGTGTGTGTGTGTGTGTGTGTGTGTGTGTGTGTGTGTGTGTGTGTGTTACCAGGAGACTGATTGCATTGACAAGTTTCAAATGGTCAAACATCGAGCAATTGCAAAGACATTATAAGATAATTAGACTTGAAATTCCACGACTTCTGTCGTCTGTGTTAAATCAAAGTCCATTGAAGAAACTCAATGACACTGTTCAAGACTTTCATCTTCTGTTAAAAGATATGATTCCACAAGACGAGAAAATGTCATTGAATTTTTGTCATTTGTCGTGTGTGTATATTATCTTTCGTTGACCAACAGATCCTTTGTGCCAAATTTATGAACAGTACTTGCAATACCATGACAGCCATTGGGACTTGAACTGTTTAAATTTAACAATGTAAGTGTAAACCATTGTTCTAAATTTTCTGGAAGTCACTATTTGGGAAGCTGGAGTATGAGAAAAATCTTTACTAGCTACCAAACTACTTTCTTTCCCGACTGATCTTGACTCCCTTCCTCCAGTGAAGATAGATGGTGTTTGATAATGGACAATCATGTTTTCTTCAAAATCGCTAGTGTGAACGTCCGCCAATACTTCATGGAGAGTTTATGGTGAATCAGAACGTCGACGTCGCTTGGATTTGGGAAATGTGTGATCGTTTCATGACAGTAGATTATTCAGATTAATTTTAACTAAGGTGTTTCTTCATATATCCAGAGTGCTCATCAATCTGAAAGAATATACTCATTCAGTTTTCAATTTATGGTCAGACATTTACAAAGGGTTATTAAAATATATTTCCAACAAGACTTGGAACTACTCCTCTAGAGATAAAACAAGATACCTGCTGTATCTGTCAGAAAAAAGGACACTGGTCTCCAGATGCCAACATCATCGTCAAAAAAGGAACCTCTACGACAGAAGACAAGAAAGACAAAATATAAAGATACCTGTTTTCAGAGTCAGAAAGAAAGACACTGGCTATCAGAAAAAGAAAACAAAGAAAAGGAGCATTCAGAAAAGGAACCCATTAAAGTAAAGAAATTCAAGAAGGAGTGACAAGCAGAGGAAACAGTAAAAGAGGAAGATCCCATGCAAGTTAAGAAATTAAAGTGAGAAAAATAGCAAACAGATTTTTTTTTCTTTCTTGTTTTAAAACTTTAATTGCGATTCTGATTTGACCAGAATATATGAAGAAAAAAAACGTGTTTTCTCCCGGACTAACTGGATGGAATCAACATGGCGCAGCCCATTTAACAGTTAACATGACTATCAATAACATGACTATCAAATTAGCCAGAACTTTGACAATCAGTTTTATGACTTTGAATTTAATGCCTGCAGATGATTACACATCCTTCATATGTTTTGTATGCACCAGTCGTATATTAGTATTCCCTGCAGAGTGTGCAACGTTCGTGAGTTCACTGGTCTGTTCAGTCTTTTAAGATATAATTACGTAAACAATCAGTTGAAGTATTTGGTATTCTCAGGTCATGCACAAGGAAATAACGAAAACTAAGTTGACCCAGAGAAATATGTCCTCCACAGAAACAGTCTTTTATCATAGCAAAGAAAAATGACATACTTTTAAGATTGGTAACTGATAGTGAAAATTTGACGGTTCAGATACCTTATGCAATTCGATCTGGTACTATTTATTTGGTGATTCAGATGCCTTATACAATTCGGTCCAATACCATTGGTTTTGTGATCAAGATGCCCTATGCAATTCGGTGCGGAACTACCGGTTTGGTTATGAAAATGCCTTTTGCAGTTCCGCCTGGTACTACCGCTTTTTATGATGCAGATGTCTTATGCGAATCTTGAATAAAATATTCAAATGCACTTTTATACTGTAATTTCTCCCCAGTGCAAGCTCTGTGTAGCCTCCAAACATAAAGCGCCTGAAATGTTTAGAACTTACATTTTAAAAAATTACATGGATGAAGCATCTATATTTCTCTACAGTTAAAAAACAAAGGTAGTTGTAATAAATTAGAATACGCAAAACGTACTTACACATAAAAAACTGCTAAGAATATGGGATTACAAATATAAAAGATGAGATTATTAATATAGTAGATGAGATTACAAATACAATAGATGAGATTACAAATATAATAGATGAGATTACAAATACAATAGATGAGATTAAAAATACAATAGATGAGATTATGAGATTACAAATACAATAGATGAAATTACAAATACAATAGATGAGATTACAGATCTTAAAGATGAGATTACAAATACAATAGATGAGATCACAAATACAATAGATGACATTACAAATACAATAGATGACATTACAAATACAATAAATGAGATTACAAATATAATATATGAACAGTTTTCTGACAGTCATACATTTTTGGTCATGAAATACATAATTCTTTACTTTCAAATGATAACTCTTCACTGTGAGTAAAACAATTGTTTTCTTCTACATAAAAATGACCAATCGGTACACCATTTCCGAAATCATTTTGACCAAATTAATGCTTCTTCTGATGTGACCGGTCTGTGAACTATAACATTGTTGAATGTAATTCAAATGCATTGTTTTGTTGTTCCTTTTTGTTGTTTATTTCTTGTTTCATTTTGTTTTCAAGATTGTGTGTGATATAAATTATCTATTGCTCGTTACACACAATACCTCATTACAGCATCCATATATGGTCGAAGCAAATATGGATCAATTTCAAGCTCCAAATATATAGAAAACAACGAGAACATAGCAATCATTTAAGTGAATACAAAATAATACTTATTGTTTAACTGATAAATTCCAACAATTTTACTCCTAAACAGCATTTTAGTGTCTTCTGGTCAAAATCATTCCATTTGGATCTTCAGCAAAAAAAACATCAATACTCACTTCTTCCTATCACACCTCATTTGATTTCATCAGCGTTCGCCATTTTGTCACTCCAACCAACCCGCATTTGCATGACTACCTTGAGTGCGTTAGGGCTCTTAGTGCACAACGATACAGGAGTGCGACATGAAGATATCCATGAAGAGTTATTTTAACTACATCGTCAATTTATTGGAAGATTTTATTGTATTTTGATCGTTTATCGTTTTTAATTGTTTTTCGCTTTCTTTGCCGCTAAGAACCTTAATTAAAAGCAAGGACACCAAAAACAGTCAAAACAAAATAATAACGACAGACGTACTTAACAGATACAAACGTTCAAGACAGTACCTGGCCTTTGAATTAATTTCATTGTCTTATGATGCAAAGTCCATCGATATTTCCAATAAATTTTGATGTCTGATGTGTTATTACTATCTGATATTTATTGAATAATTGGATGGGATACTAGAGGTTATTTATAGAATCATACATTACCGATATAATGAAGATTTACTATGATGGCAGTACAGCGTATGACGCAGGCTTATGAGACTCAGATGTTACGGTTGCGGTTGTTGTTATACTTGTTATTTGATGTTGATCTTGAAAGTGAATTTTTCAATAAAGAATGAGTAGCAGCATATTCCCCAGAGCGTGTAGCAAGAAAACCTAGGCCACTGGATTCAGATATGTTCTATACCGCCATTTTTACGCACTCGACCATTGGCAATATCTCCTAACGAGACAACCATAGTGTTTCTTTGTTCATTTTTTTTTTTTTTTTTATTCAGATAGAAGCTTTATGCATTATTTTGACACAGTACATCGAAATTATGTAACAGTCAATGTGTATAAGTACCGTTTTCAAAACACATGACGCAGAAATTTACACCATATTCTAATAAATGTAAAAATAATATTACATACAATTTTGCATAGAATTATAATATTTGCGTACATACAATTATACAATGCATACATAAAAATGTTTTACGGACCTATAATGCTTATAGAAATAAAAAAATGAATTTAATTGTAAAGCCAAACACAATTTATATTTTGTAAGATAAGAACCTATAGATTATCTTGATTCTTCTTAAGGTTAAGGTCACACTATTCGGCAATATTACATGTCATATATTCAGTTGTTTCTCTGTATCTTGTAAATAGAACGTCATATACAAACAAACCATTATATAGAAAGTATTCATCTATTGTACGTAAAGATTACTCACCTTGGTAGTCTCCATTTATTCCGTAGACTGCTCTACTGCATGCATTGGTATAATTGGTGATCATAGCATAAAAGTGGTGTATGAACTTTGGTTTTGCTAGGGCTCTATATCTAAAATTTGGAAACTAACCAGGAAATAAACTTTTACAAGGCCCTAAGAACCATGCCATCATGTTTAAAAATATATTATTATACTTCTTTGCGTTTTAGTCCTTAAACCCCTTTGTCTTTCTGAATATGATCATGGTACAAAACAGATACCAGTATATCCCGAATAACTGATGCGTTGCTATCGTGAAATTTTTTACCATTCTCGATCCAACAGAGATGAAAGGCTAGCTTTACAATTGTCATCAGTAAACAAAAGCAACGGAGGACAGAGCCAGTTAAATAGTCTTTCATTCAAATAAGCTTTTACCTTGGATGATTGGAAATTTTTGGAGACATCATATATATATATATATATATAGCAGTATAGTATATATATATATATAGAAATATATATATATATATATATGCGCGGGTTATATATATATATTCTGCTGCGGGCGTGGAGAACGTGTCGGAGTAAAGAGATTGGCAAAATCATCTGTGACAGATCAATTAAGGATTCTGAAGTGTGGAACTTTTAATCATGTCAGCCTTTGTTTTATCACAGTATCCTTTCAATTTTTAAAAATAACACATGTAGAGAAACTAAATAAATATATGTTGATTAGGTTCTTAGCGACGTAGCAAGAAAAGTAATTTTAAATGTGACTCTGTAACCGACTTGTTCAATCATATTTGTGTCCCCGGACTCAATCCAAGCTGGGGGCCCCAGATGACCGAGTGGTCTGAGGCGCTCGCCATTACAGATCACTGACATCTCACCTCTGTCAGCGTGGGTTCTAGTGTCGGCTTGGCCAACGTGGGTATGTAAGACAGTTTCCAGTAACTTCCCGTGTGTGAGTGTTTCTTCCCTGGAGTTTCCTGTGTTCTTCTTCCACCAAATATACCGGCTGTAACGTATTGCCTATCCTGTGCATAACTATGGCGTTAAACCCACAAATCAGTCAAAGCTGAATGTTTCCAACATACAGTAAATTTCTGAACTGACAAAGAGATATCAAGATTCTGAATATAATATTTTATAATTTCTTTTTGTCATGATCTAAAATGTGTACCGACGGATAATTGTCCTCTAAATTCTAAGAGAAAATATTATTAGTCAAGCGCTTGATCTTTACTCACCAATATTGCAGTCTTGAAATTCCAAAAGTGAAGATTTTTTGATGATTTGAACGTTGCTACATTACTAGAATTTCATCGATACATATGTGTGTGCGTATATATATATATATATATATATATATATATATATATATATATATATATATATATATATATGTATATATATATATACGCTGTATCATCGATATAAAAAGAGTGGCATAAATTTTTAATTAAAAGATAACAAGGCTTGCCGAATTTACTTTTAATGGAAAATTTATACAACGGGTGGTATATCAAAGATACATCGTACATACTATACATATATTTTATTTTTTATCCCATACAAATACATATATTTGCATTTCCACGCAGTTAAGATTGACTAAAAGCAACTGAGTATTGACAGAATGAATTAACCCTGCACAGCCCTGTCCAGTGTGTACGCTTCAAAATGTAGTTCTTAACCTTTCGCGAATATTTGCAATCTCCTTTGCAAATTGATAAATTGATTCTTTTAGTTTTTGACTCAGTGAGAAAGTACTAGACTAAACTCATATTTTTTCTTTTCTTTCAAACAATATATTTTCGTCAGTGCTGTAGGAATTTATTTATATCAATCGATTTTTTATCAGTCTAAAACATTTCTTCTCAAAATAATCGGGGAAACTGTTCATGTTTTTCTCCCCATCTTCTGAAAATTGCAATATCTTCTCCTTTGATGTATTGCTTAGAAGCTGAGTCTAGATTCAATTTGCTTACAGAGGAAATCTCTGCGAATCCTCCTTGACGATGTTATGAGCGTGGGAAGAAACGTTATCGATTTGTTTAAGAATGTAGCAGAACCGAAAAGAAATTTAAGCCAACCAAGGAAGTTTTATGACAGATTAACAAAACTGTTTCTTCCATTTTTATGACACTTATAAGAGCCATGAAGAAGATTCAATTATCTATAAAGTAGAATTGTTTCATTTGTTGCAGACATTCACTGGATGTTATCATGAAAGTAACTAAATTGGAGTTACTGTATCATTATTAATATTATCATCGTTATTGTGGCAATTTTCTTGTTGTTTAGAGGAGTATGTTTTGGATCAGGACTGATCGGTCGAAGACTCATTTGATTAGACCGCCAAAACACGATAGATTGGTAAAGACTCATTCGACTAAACCCGTATTGCATATTTATCCCGTAATGACCGGGGACCCTTAAGGCATAGACATATTCTCGTTATGTTGGTGATTAGCGTTCATGTTTCTCCATGCTCTATGAATCATAATTTGTACATTTTTATGTAAACGATACAAATTCTGCCATTAATAGGAGACAGAGAAATCAAGCCCTGATTTAATTAAAGTCAGATTTAAGTTATGAATCTCCACTAGTCCATTCTACTTATCAGCTTCCATTTTAGCCCATATTTTTTTCACGAATATATTATGCAAACTAATATATCAAATATATTCATAAAGTTATAACCTTAAATGATAACTGATTTGCAGACACGAGTTTCAGTTTCGCTTAGACACTAATTTGCAATACAAATCTTAACCATATATGAATTTATAAATGTGTGTTTTAGTTTTCTAATACAATTCAAATGTTTTCTTTCTATGTCCCTTTTAGTACTAAAACAGAGAATATCGAGTGAATTTATTCGTACTTGTTCTCCTTGCATTCAATGGAGCATATAATGCAGAACATGTTGAATTTGCTTAACTTATATTACCTCATTGACATAAGATGTTAATATTCAATGACAGGTGTAATGTAGGTGTCCAAAACACTCAAGTGGAGATCCCACATTCCCATGAATTTTTAACTTACATGTTCTTCCAACACTTTTTAAAGAATGTTTTTTCAGGAAAGTCAACTCTAGTCAATTTGTTTTTCCATTCATTCATTGATAATAATAATAATAATAATAATAATAATAATAATAATAATAATTATAATAATAATAATAATAATAACGACTTAGCACAGCAGCTAATCTTCAAAAGCTATAAGCGCTTTGCAATATTAGTTAAGAAATAAGAACATATGCATAGGCAAGATTACATAAATAAACACCGTTAAATTACAAACAAATTTTGCTGAGAATAATTGAAGAGAGTACAGTGTCTTAAGTTTTTGTGCACTCTAAATAAGGTGAACTTTACAGCATTGAGAATAAGATCACTGTGTCGTTGTGTCAAGAGTCAGTTTGTTCCAGATAGTTGGGCCCTAGTATGCGAAATAAACGTCCGTAGGACTTTATTTTAACAGTTGGAATAATGATAATACGAGTGTCAGAAGAGAAAGATAAGTTATTTAGAAGTGGTGTGCACATGGGCGAGGTCGGATATGTATCTCAGACTGGAGGCAGTTGACCAAATGCAGCACAGAGAACAGATTTTGTGTTTGATTCTGGAGCGAATGCATAGCTATTGGAGTCTACAGAGCTGGGAGGATGGGAACGCTCAGTTTCTGGTAATCTAAGGACGATCGGAACAGCTGTGTTGTGAACTTTTCAAAAATACTGTAGTAGATATTGAGACGAACCAGATAGAAAAAGAATTTAAATAGTTAAATAGTCAAGTCTATAAAGTACTAAGGACACACAAGTATTTAGTAGCATCAACAGAAAGAATACTGCAAATAGAGCTGATGCCTCTAAGCTCCAGATATACAGTCTTGCAGATGTATTCATAACATGCTGGTCTAATGAGAGCTTACTGTCGAGAGTAACACATATGTTTCGTACTGATTGTGTGAAGTTAATTTTGGTGTTGCTTATACTTATTGTTTCAGGTGAAACAAAGGAATGAATGGCTTCAGTTTTATTATCATTTCATATGCATCTTGCTACATGTGATCCTTGACTTTACATCCGAAATGCACTTCTCTACACCTTGAATGGTAGCATCAACTTTCGTTGGTTCGCTAGATTTGCATAGTTGCGTGTCATCAGTGTACATTTGGTGGGACACTAGATGATGATCTATGACACTTGAGAAGGGCTGAGTGCACTGAATGAAGAGAAGGACTGAGTGCATAGAATGAAGGGAACGAATTTAAGAACAGAACCCTATGGAAAACCTAAAATGCATGAACTGGACTGTAGTGTATTCCATTTACAGACACAATTTGTCGTCTCCACCAAGTATTACTTGAACCATAGTAAGACTGTATCGCAAATGCCAGATATATGCTTTAGACGGTGAAGTAATATATCATGGCCTTTTGTGTCAAATGCTGTGAGTCACGACGCTGAGGACTGTAATCATGCCACTATCAAAAGCAATGAGTAGGTCCTTAACGTCTTTCAGAAGGGCGTTTTCGGTATTGTGGCAAGGGTATGCAGGCTGTAAATTGCGAAGAAGACCATTTCAACTCAAATGAGATACGCGTTTCTATGCATTTATTTTTATATATTCTCGGTACTTATATATCGTAACAAATTCGCTTTTTATCTGTATTAACTAAAAGTGCTAATTCAACCTATCTTTATTTTGCAACCTTTTTAAAACTAATAAAATTAATTTTAACTTTATTACTTTAACAAAAGATAAACTGATGAATATACTTTAAGGACAACACCATAAGCATTTTGATATAAAAGATCCATTATAGTTGAGTTATCTCGTTAGGAATCTTGCTATATAATTTAGTGGGATAAAATTTTACATATTAACTACAAATAAATTGGACTAGTTATGAACGTATGTCATGTCGAGCGTTCCTGTCGGTAACACCAGTTCTCAAAAGAAGTGTTATAATGGATACGCACTACTGATTTGCATTATTTAGTGTAAGGTATGCTATTTATACTGAAATTCCAGTTTACTCTTTTTTATTCAACAAAGTGTTGCCTTAAAATACACAATAATCAGGAAGAAAAAGTTTAGAACAAAAGTATAACATAAAACAAACAAAAGCTAGTCATTTTTGGTTGTTTTTTTAAACACAGTCTTAACCGGAAATGAAACAAGGGTCAACAGTTAAGCCTATTTTTTAACTATTTATCTCACATGCTATTGTCTTCCTCCGGTCTATTATGAATCATACCCCACCTCCTAATTTAGAAAGTATTTATCTGGCACAATTACAATCTAGATTAGGATTATTTAATCCATAGCTTACAAATTTAAACTAAACCTTGTTCCGTCATTGCGTGACTCGGATGCTTGCACAGATAAAAATAAAAATCGGTGCATCCATAATATGTACAACGTGCAAGATACCAACCGCAATAACCGATAAAACTGAGAAACGGTCAGTTAAACTACAGTGAAAAAAAAATCTTAATATAATACAATTTGTTAATTATGACGGAATTAAATTATCTTCAGCCAGATTGTAACTGTGCCAGGTAAATACTTTTGAAGACGGAAGATGGGTTGCTATTCATAATGGACAGGAGGTAGATTATAGAGCAATTTATGGAACTTTCGAACAAATAACTGGACTATGGTGTTTCCGTTTGCATTTGGCAACATGAGGGTTTGGGCTCTTAAAAAAATCCAATTTTTTCAGGATGCAGATACCACTGACTGATCGATGACTTAAATAAGGCACTTGTAATTGATTCGGGCAGTGGTCACTTTCTTCAGTCAAAAAGCGTTTCTAATCAGCTTTGTTCTACATCGACCCTTGGCTTGTGTATCTAGCTTAAATCATAATTCAACTCCGCTATCTGATTGGACTGTATATGGAAGAAAGTAATTCAATCTGTGAGTTTGTTCCATTTACCTATCAAGACGGGTAAGCATACTCATCTCAACAGCTGATGACAAGTACACGTATCGCAGGTTAATTTCTCTACTTCAAACCATTCAAACGCAAGTTTGTCCTCTGAGTCAAGACATGCAGGCATCATGAATGTCGTCATGTTGAAAACGCTCCCTGTGTAACAAGCTCTTCCATTAGTAAGCTGAATTACCTTGCTATGGTAGTAACTTGCCAAAATACATATACTATAATACTGGTATTCTAAAGGATGAACAATTTCCTTTAAATCAGTCTAAAGAATGCCTAACCCAAACTCACACATCACCATCAGAATGAGAGATGCTCTATAAAAAGAGACTGGGATTAGATTCGTGGTACTGATCCGGAAGTAATAATTGTGACCTGAGTCCAGCTCGCTCCATATGCTGAGTCAATGTTAAATGTAGTTGATCGACGACATGGCTACCTAAGATGGGCAATGGTCTTCGCAGAGGACAAGCTGAAGGCACGTCGTCCCTAAGGAGATTAAAGGCAACCCGAGTTTTACGTTCTAAAAACGAGTACTGGTTTTGCAATATAGTTATACGGGATTTCTTCTAAGTGTAATACCGTATAACAATATTTGCTCTCTGTGTAAAACACGACCAATAATTAAGTCTGAATTGATTCACAAGAAATGTATTCATTTAAAAACTGATAAAAACTTAGGCTAATAAAAGTTTCTACAATTTTAATTGTTGGAGTGATAAAATTAAACTGTCCATAACATGATGTTCATTATGCAACGCGATTAATAAACCAAAAATGGCTTGTCTCCTACAACAAAACATGCCCAAAGACTCGATGTTTTACTATTTATCAAAACCACAATTATTAACAATATAGTAAACGTATGACAGGAACATTTCTATAGCAAAAACGCTAGTAACAATAATACAACATCCATGCCCTCCAATTACCTGGTTTAATTGAAGTAAACACAGTTCAGTAATTTTATTGTGCGAGTAAGGTTTTTATCGTCAGATATACAGTATCACTGAATATTTATAATAACTTTCTTCAGCCTTTAACAATGTCTCAGGAAACATCAACAATTTCTAGTCATTTGACAGTTTCAATCCAAAGTGGAGCCACACTGCCTGAAAGAAAATGGACAAATGCAAATCTGAAAGATTAAAGAAAGAAGAGCCCACAATTTACCATCTATGCACGATTACCCCTTTCTTGAAAAGTAACAAGTACTTTTTACGTTACTGAATTGTATTATAAATGTCGATGTACTGCTGTCGACCTATGACCATAAAGCTAAAACGACTTCATGGTTCGTTTTAAATAGTAAAATAATAATGCGAACTATATCTTTCTTGTTCTAATGAATACTGAAGTGCTTTCGTATATAACTGCAACATTTAATCAACATACATTCACAAATATTGGAAATCTGGAATCGCTATCCTATTTCAAGTAAAAGAAAAATTACCACCACATAAACTCTGTAGATTTACTATTACGCCATACCAATATAACCGGCGTTATCACTATGCCAGCCATTTTCTGCACATCTTGGTATATGAGATTTTATATCTTACATAATCGCTAAGTCTGTTGTTTTCTGTCTGTAATTCGAACTTGCCACAGAAAAGATTACAGCTGCACAGCAATCAACAGGCATGTAAGGAGAAGAAAACGGCAAACACACTCAGCCTTGAGCTGAAAACGCAAACATCTGAGGGAGAAAAATGTAAGTGTATGCCAGTTTTGACAAATAAATGAAATTAATTTTAGAACAGAAAACGGATTGTCAGTAATATATATATATATATATATATATATATATATATATATATATATATATATATATAACTGGCGTTATCACTTTGTCAGCCATTTTTCTGTACAGGTAAATTTTGTAAATGTTCATATCATACTTATATATACAAATCTTCCGTAACAGGCGTTAATATTCTTTCCATTTTTTTCAGATCCTTTGGTATTCCAATAGACAGCCCGTGCACGGACTAACTAACGAATGTGACTTTTCCATACACCTCAAGTGTTTAACCCTGATATATCTGGAGTCAGACGTGTTTGCACTTATAAAACAGATTCTCAGTTTTGATTTGCTTTCAAGAAAGTTTATTCTGATATACCTGCACCTCGCAACTCACATATTTAAACAAAACAAAATGAAACAACAATAATTCAGAAAAAGTTTGATAAAATACTGCGCCGTACTGCTATTTAGAAATAATTTCTCATGTAGTAAAAAAGGCCTCTTCGGTTATTCCGTTTTCATAATAGATTATTTCCACGCTGTAGCTTTAGGACCTGCTATATAATTGGAATATTTTGTGAAAATGGACGAATAAACAGAACGCAATGGGATAATGATAATGTCGCTTTGCATTCCGCCGTGTAGATGGTCCTGTCTCGAGAAGTAACAAGAATGCGTGAACAACGAAACAAGCATCCTGCAGTATAGCTGCTAAACAATCAATCAAAGCGGCAACGGGCAGTAGATTGGCTACTGCCTTGGCTGGTGCGCTTCAGTGCCGACTCTTTTTTAACCAAGAAAGCACGGACAAATCTGTATCAGAGCTGATTATAAAGGAACCAAATACCTTTGTGCGTATCAGAGACTAAGAGGTGAAAGTAAATTAAGTAAAAACGTTTCTATTAATATTTAATCTTTTATATATGAATTTATGTTAGCTGAAACGGATAAATGTGCCAACTATTCTCTTCTAATCGGACTGAAGTGTTGCTTTTTGGATTGAAAATAAATTGTCTTGTAGCTTTCAGAGATACTTCATTATTTTTGATGGATTTGGTATGAATTCATAGTGGAGTCATTTACCGGGGAAAATAATCAACACGTGAGATTTTAATGGCTAAAAATGTTTTCTGGTGTTTATAGATACAGTAATCGCTATATAAGGAACAATAATCAGAAATAGTAAATGCATATGAATGGATATACACTTATCAGCGTCTAATTTGCAAATATATTCACCCTCATAATAGAAATGACTTCTTTCATGTACTTTAAAGCGGATAATCATTCATCTGTGGAATATACAGCGAATGAAAATGTATCGGAATCTAGCAATGCAACGAATGAAACGTCTGTGGAAAATGTTGAAGAATACTTACGTAAAATGATGGGACCAAAAAGCAAGGATATATTTCTTATGGTACTGTTATCTGTAGTTTACGGATTGATATTCCTGTCTGGAATTGTGGGTAATATTTGCACGTGCATTGTGATAGTCAGGAATCATTATATGCAGACGACGACCAATTGCTACCTCTTCAGTCTGTCGATTTCAGACGTGCTGATCCTCGTTATAGGTAAGTGCGCTCTACTTCAAAATTAATGGAAATAACACCAAGACTTCAAAATGTTTTGTCTGGTAAATTTTCTGTTTAGGTCATTCTCCGTAAGATCTGACTTTTTATCATCAGTCTTTTAGAATTATTTACGATCCTATGTATGTATGTATGTATGTATGTATGTATGTATGTATGTATGTATGTATGTAGGTGTGTGTGTGTGTATGTATGTATGTATGTATTTATGAACTCCTGACTTTAATTCTAACTAAACACGTACAAGAAGTGTGCCTATCTTGAAACACCTAGTTCAGCTGAAGAATATTTTTCAAACAAATTCATATATGTATACGTACCTACTTATCCCTTTCAAAACTAAATTTCGATTTTCCGGATGTACGTATGTATGCGATTTATGTTTTGTATCTGGTGCTTCATAATCAAACAACATTTCCAGATTGTTTGTAATTCTTACGATGTGATAATGGTAGCAATTGAAAAAAAGATAGTCATTACACTGATTTGCAAGACTAAGTTATAAAGAGCATTAACAAATACAGAAATGAAATAGAAAAGCATTAATATGTTTTACCCGCATGTTAGTTACATTAAATATTAGCAACTGGTTGTGATGTCTTCGATGACTAATGGAATGGCTAGTAACGCATGGTAACATTTCGCCAATAATGTTATGAAGTCATTCAGTTTGTTCGATAGTTTAAATAATATAAAACGGATTGATGCGTGCTACAAAGTAGCAGTCTTACTGCAAAAACAGCCATATTTAATGTTTATTCTGTGTTTAAAAGAAAAAGCCTTGCATTAAGCTGATACAAGTTAAGAATCCCAACGGCACAACCCATAATAAAATTCATATTGTACATCATTTCTACATCTCTGAAATGACGGTTTATATAATTTGTACACAGAGCGCTGATACTATATTTGTTTTTAGTTATAACTTTTCATCAGAGTTGAAAATTACCAGTGCAAAAATTTTATATCTATACAAATTAAAGATTTTTTCATTACAAATTATATGGGCCTTGTTTAAAATGTGACGAGGACTCAGCTGCGTAATTTATTCAAGACGTTCTTCTGATGTAAAAGATTGAAAATAATCATGAAGTCTTTTTATCACTTTTATGGTCTATCATTGACAGTCTATTTTTATAAGGAGGAATGATTTAAAAAGTAATATAAATTTTTTTCTTTGTGCACACTAGCGTCGACGGACGTAAAGTATGAAGGTGTACTTTGTACAAGTTCCTTACTTCAGAATGTAGGATGCTACAAACCTACTGTAGTATTATTATGCGTTAGTTAAACAATTCTTACTTATAAATCTTGGTGAAATCAGTCCATAGAAGATAAACGGAAAATTATTTTTAAAAAGTTTGTATCATCTTCTTCCTGTTCGAAAATGTCCTTCTTTCGTATCTTAACTGCATGTAGTTGTATCCGGGAAATGACCGTTTTGTAATTTAATTACATTTAGTTGTACCAGGGAAATGGCATCCATTAGTATCTTAATTTCGCTTAGTTGTACCTCGGAAATCACTTCCATTCGTATGTTAATTTACATTTAGTTGTACCTGGGAAATGCCCTTCAATCACATCTTAGTTATATTTAATTGTTCCTGGGAAATGTCCATCATTTGTATCTTAATCACATGTAGTTGTACTTGGGACTTACTTGGGAAGTTGATGTGAAGGTTGGAAATAAGGATGTGCTTGCCTTACCAGTATAATGCTAAGAACCTTTTTGGTATTTTGTTACGAAGCTTAAGATTATGCATAGTTTGTAGCCTTAGTTTTTGTGGATTAGTCAAGCCAGAAAAGCTATGCACCTTCGTAAGAAAACAATAGTTAATCTGAACTTGCCTGTTGACTGTCAGCTTAAACTTTTTTATATGACAATTGTCCCAATTCTCATATACGCGGCTGAGATCTGCGGTTATGAAAACCTAGATATCATGGAACGGGGTTCATTTAGATTTTCTAAAATATGTGCTAAAAGTTTAACAAAAATCCTCCCCCATGTATATGCTTTGTGGTGAGCTTGGTAGAACACCGCTACACTTGCAAATAAACAGGAGAATGGTTGGCTTTTGGGCAAATCTCATTAATGGTAAAGAAACGAAACTATCTTACATCATGTATCTGAGGCTATTACAGGATTATAATGATGGTCCAAACAGAAACAGATGGGTTGTGAGCATTCGAAATATCCTGTCGGAAACAGGAGTTCAGTTTATTTGGGTTAATCAAAACATTCCCAAGAAATGCTGGCCAGATATAATATTTAAGGAAAGGCTTCATGATCAGTTTATACAAACACGGGAATCATTCATTACTACCTCAACAAACGCCGATACATATAGAATTTTTAAAACGGAATTAAAATTAGAACATTATTTGTTAAAAGATCTATCAAACAACTATAAAGCAAATATAATAAAATTTCGAACTTGTAATCACTGTTTACGGATACAGATGGGAGAATGTGCCTAGATATTAAAGATTGTGTACGCTTTGCGTGCATAACTGTACAGGTGATGAATTTCATTATCTCCTTGAATGTAGCTATTTCAGATAACAACGAAAGCAACTACAACCCAAGCACTTCTATACGAGACTAAATCTACCAAAGATTAAAGAATTAATGTGTTCTGAGAAACTTGGTATTTAAAAAAAAAAAAATATCTAAATTAAATCATATTATTTTATCAAAATTTCGTTAATTTCAAACCAACTTTACTCGATGTGTTTATTGCTCTTCCGTTTTTCTGTTTTTGTATTTTTATAATTCTTTCATTGTTTCTTAATATTGTTTTAAGGAAGAGAACCTACTCTAGATTCATTATAGTAAAGTATTTGCTAGTTTCTTTTCCATATTTAGTAGTTTACAAACTGTCATCCCAAATATACCAATATGTATGATCTTATTCCATTGAAGTAATGGCTGTAATAATGTAATAATGCTGTAAATCTGAGTTATATTGCATTTACTGTGAGAAAAAATCGCCCATGGCTGCGGTACACGCATGTAAAATGAGATACTAATATTTTCCACATATGTTGCGTATTGTAACCTGAGTGTAATAAAGAATTTATATTGTCTTGTCTTATGGAAATTTTAGGTTTGTCTGATTTATCTTACTGAAAGATTGCACATGTGTTCTCTTTCACACTTTACATACTCTGTACTCACCAATCTGATTAAAATCAGATCTCCACTGTCCTAAGTGAAGATTTGTCCATGACCGCTTAAGTTAAGGGTCATGTCGGGTGACCTTTGAATTAGCCAATAGAAATGCAGCTTTCAAAAATATGAAAATGAGTCAAATCGTTTGGTACACATTCATGCTCTTCATCCACACTTGTATATTCGTGTTTGGAGACTGAGCGTCTGACTTCATCTGATTGGTTGATAAAATTAGAGATTATGGTAATAACATAGGTTACCAGAACATGACCTCTAAACGGTCACTGTCAGATCTTATGTATAACAGTGGAGATCTGATTTTAATCATATTGCATTTAGCACTAAATACTGAATTTGTATGTCACATAAATCCTTTTGAAACAACACTGAATATTGTACACGAGATAAGACCAAATGAGAACAGTGCTTAAGAACAGCATTACGCCGTTACCATACTGTATTGAAGTCAAAGTGAGAACAACGTTGGAAGTAGTATCACCATATAGTACGTAACACAAGTCCAAATGTGAACGGTGCTTATAAGTTGGATTTCCAAACTATGCATACAAATGTCCGAATGGGAACATGTGAGTGGTGCTAACATAATATACATAGCACAAGCCGAGATGTGAACAGCGTTGGTAAGTAGCGTTACCATATAATACATAGCACATGTTCAATTGAGAACAGTCTAAAAGTGGTATTCATACAGTGAACACAAGTCCCACTAGAAACAGCATTGATAAGTAGTGTACTATAAATAAGACAAGTCCAACTGGGAATAGAACCTATAAGTAGTGTCACCATCACGTGTGTATAGCACAAGTCCAATTAGGAACAGCGTCATTAAGTAATGTCAGCACGATGTACAAGACAAAATTCCATACATGGTTGGTGCCTCGCAATCGAGTCGTGCTTGGAAAGAATTATACCATTCTATATGTTTCGCTATATTAATTATATTCTCTATAACTTCTTTCAGATAAACATATATCTATATTCATGTGAGATACAGGGGTACGTGCTTCCATCGCTGTTTAGTACAGTCAGTCTGTGATCATGTTTTGTATATCTGTATCTTCAACTCATCTACGATTAAAGGAAAACTCATCAAATAAGTCGAAATCATAAGTGATCTAGATAAATTAGGAAGAGGTCGTAAAGTTCGCTATGCTCCCTCCACGATGAGTTTGGCAAAGTCAGCCTTGCTGCTTGCGTCACAGGAAATACCAATTTAAAATTCTGCTTGGTATTGGAACGTTTAGGAGATCGCGTCCATTAATTTTACACGGACAGTTGCATATACAAAAAGTATGGCTACCAGTTCCATAAAGGACAACTTTATTCCAAACGGATACGTCAAAGGACTTACAATCATCTATGTGTTCTAGTCAAGTGGCAAGCTTTGATGTTTAGACAAAAGCCTTAAAGTCGGTTCAGAATCAAGACCTTCGCATTAGAAAGTACGATCCACTAGGCCGTACGTTTGTCAGATCCCTAAATTTTCAGTTGTCCCTCAGAAAATATATCAGATTCTGTACGAGATAAAGTGTGACTTCCGAATCAAAACACAGTACCGTGCGGGTACTGCCCTTCAACAAGAGAGAGAGAGAGAGAGAGAGAGAGAGAGAGAGAGAGAGAGAGAGAGAGAATTCCAAGCAAAAATTGTAATTCTGAGCAGAGACATTTAAACAAAAACATTAATTCGACACAGAACCAAACCGATGTACCCATCTACCGAAAGCTGAAAGAAGACGAATTTGATTCTGTGCTTTGCGACGAAAGTGTAGTTGTACCCAGCAATAAGATCAACGCAGAAGGGCTTCACTCCAGTACCAAAAGGGATGCCGTCATCCAGGCACTCACAAGCCATTCTTTACACACATAAAAAGATGAGTAATCGTCTACATTCGCTTGGATGGCTATTTTGTCTCTGACAGTTGAATCCATACATTCGAAGGGAGATTACTCAGATATCTGACAGGATCCACTTGCGCTTGAGCATTGTTTGTCAACTGAGTCAAGGAGACCAGGTACAGCATATTTTCCCTTAGAGGATTCCGAATATGAGTTCATCTGGATATTTTAAACGAGAACATTCAGAAACTATCTTTGAAACTGAAAGAACCCGTTTACTTCTTCCACAGATTCAAGTGAAAGGCAAACAAACAAACAAACAACAACAACAACAAAACCCACCAAAGAAACAAACATATTTTCGAAAATATTGCGAATTCGGAAGTAGAGGAAGACTGATTCTATGAAAAATAAACGATAAATAATTCGACTTACACCGATTTCTGTGTATATGAGCGTCATTGAGTCAATTTCTTGGTTTTAGTTTACAGGCAGTGTCTCTTGATAAATTTACGAACATTTCATGAAAAGACATCAAAACCGAACCTTTGTACACGAGAACCTTCTCCTTAAAAAATTCTTCGATTCGTGATGAATCCCAATTGACCAGCGTGAAAAAGACATTTGTCGCACTATCGTTCATACTTGCCAAGAAGTGTATGTAGCTAGCGATGTACGTCAAAAGCTTTACCTCTTAAAGGATGTATGTGACTGGAAATGTCTCGGATTCCACTTGGAAACAAACGTTCACTAACTGTGCCAAAGACGTCTCTGGCTCA
>JAECUM010022557.1:0-32445 GCA_016617855.1 Megalonaias nervosa | reverse complement strand
TAAGAATATTTTTCTTTCCAAAACACAATATATATTTTATGACTATTAGTTTATAGTAGAAAGAATACAAAAAATGTTTCAAATGCTTCGACATGTAATTAAATTGTTTTTAAAACAAATCAAGTCTGATCCTCAAGACATTCAAAGTATTCCACTGTGGCTTTAAAAGAAAATCAAATCTAATCCTCAAGACATTCAAATTATTCCACTGTGGCTTTAAAAGAAAATCTTTAAAATGTATTATGCACTTGTTCGTACCTGAAGGAAAAGGAAGGCGAGCAATGTGAAGTCTTGAACCAAACTATAACCAACGACTTGGGTGGCTTTACTTACATTGTGATTTCGAACAGCGAGGAATGCGAGTTTGCTCACATATAAATGTATATTGGACTCGCTGAGCCAACATTCTAATTTATGAATCAGCTTGATATGGCATTTTGTGTCATGTTACTGAATTAGCTAACTTGGAACACTGGAGGGATTTTTTGCATTATTTTTATACAATGTTAGACTATTACTGTATTTAAGCAACAATCACAATCTTTATTAAAATGATACAAATTTAAATTACAACAATAAATCAATTGCATTTCGTGAAACTTCATTCAAAATTCAATCTTCGCTCGTGTGTTAAGAATATAAATTTGTGTAAATCTTGTATCTGTGATGCTTAACGTATTGATTACCAAGAAAAATAAGAGTATGACTTTTTCCTTTACATATTGCCGATTTTCCTTCAAAGTTGGCATTCCGTTCATTGGATTAATGCATAGTACTCAATCACTTGGGTCCTTAATGAGGCATGAATGACACAAGCGATTAAATACCGTTCTGTTTCAATACACCTTGTATGCTATAGCTAGTATATCTTTTTTATAGAGTTAGACTGATCTGTTAAAAAGAGTGATAATCCCCTTGGTACTAGAAGTGCAACGTATTTTTCTTCTTTTTAATTATATATCATACGGGAAATTACTTTTTCTTTTAACCATTAACATCGTTGATGTAAGCTCTAGTTAAAATCTTCACAATATGCATGCTGCAAGGTATGTTTCTTTTGTGTGTAAAATTTGAACGGCTGACCCATTAGTCTTCGTTGTATTTGACTGATCTTGTTTATGGAACAAGAACAGTCACTGACCATATTGCATTGTTATATGACCACAAATAAGTACAATAAATTAAACTGGGGTCAAATTGTCTTGGGTTTGAATTGTCCTTGGGTCAAAATGTCCGGTCCGAATTGTCTTTGCTGTTGAATTGTCTTGGGGTTGAAATGTCCGGGAGACTCGAGAAATGCGGTCTTACTAATAACCGCAAAGTCAGACAAATTCATGCAAATTCAGACAAAAGTCTGTTTATTTTTGCTTAATTTGTATATATTTATGTGCATCGTACTATATTAAACTTTATTTTGACAATACTGTAATTAAAATAAGCTTGTGTTAATGTTGTTTGAATGTAACTTGTCATACACGCACCCATAGTTGTGTCCCTTTATTTCACACATACCAAAAATTATTAATTCACGTTCATTAATGAGTTAATTAACAAAATAATTGCATTATTGAGATACATACAATATTATATACTTCTTTCTTTTCTCCGTAAACTTTACCTTGTCAGAATCGTCCGGTATTCTACGATACTGAATACCTTGATATTGCACGCACGTGCACGACACGTAGAATAAAAATAGCATAGTGAATTAGGAACTACTTTGTGAACAAACTATGTAGACTCATGTAGTAGACTTTAGGTTTAAGTTTATTATAAATTTGTTCATGGATGAACTAAAACAGCCGTTTCGTCTATTTGATGGTAGAGATGATAAAGTGAACGATGTGGACGAGTTTATTGAGTCACACATGAACCTTTAAAACAAGCAAATGAATGAACACGATATTCTCAATGTCCAGAACAAACGTGAGAGACGCAGTATTGGAAATACCATTCTGATCATGAAAATAGTTATTTAGGATAAATTTTCATCACTTTTCATTAATGAAATGGTTCAGACTATTACCGGTGGTCTCTTGATATAACAAAATAGCATCCAAAATGAGACTGAGGGTAAGGGTTATCGCATATCTATCAGATATGTACAATTTTATAAGTGAAAGTATTAAATTCGTGAAAAAAAATGCAAGTGAAGGTTTTTGAAGAAAATGAAGGGTCTCAGAGCCACACACAAGCTGCTTTGCAAATTTACGCATTAACTTTGTTGACACAATGTTTCAGATTAAGGCTAGCGATAGACGCTATACATGATACAGATCATAACAACTAGGGGAGCAAGCAGTAATATGTGAAAACGAGATTCCTCGCTCAGACCAGGATTCTAGCTTAGAAGAGAGGTTCCCTCGAGATTTATTTCTATTTAAACAATAAAATATTAATATAAAATGTCTGATTATCCATCATCAATAAGACGTGTTGCATTTGATCTAACAAACAGATTTTTTTAAAAGATTTGGTTCTATTAAATCAGCTTCTAAATATACTGGTATACAACTGAAAATAACAAGCGATTGTATTAAAAATGTTGGTTACTATTTACCGAGCAAGTACGGGTCAGAATGTTTTTTTTTGCTGACGAAAACGATAAGCGAATGGTGGGCTGGGCAACAGATCCAATGTTATCCATCGAAAATATGGTTGATATTTTATTTGATAATGACATTTCTAAACTAAAAATACAAAAATGAACAGAGACCCCCATTCCCCTCACGCTGACATTTCTTTCACCAACCTACCTTCCCCCTCATGTTCACCAACCTGTAGCTCAGAATAAGGTGACAAAAAATATATTTGTCGAGGACGGGTCTCATTTTCTTTTACTACTATAACAGACATTAGATTAAAAATAAAATTTATTTGTTTTTACTTACCTTTCAGTATCAGAATCCTGATGTATATATCGCATTTATTCTGGTGAGAATTCGTAGGTTTCTGTACAGGAGGTAACAATTACAATGAATCGATATATGCAGTCTAACATATATACTTTCAATTGGGAATACTTGCAGTGACAGCTGGACGATATATATCATGATGTCTGTATACGTTTGTAAATCCCCAGCGATTACATAATGGAAATCCCAACTGTTTTAAAAATTCCCAACTGTAATGGAAAAATTACGTAATACAAATTCCCAACTGTAATGGAAAAAATACGAAATGGAAGACCCAACTATTTTAGAAAAAAATACGTAATGGAAATCCCCAACTGTTTTAGAAAATTACGTAATATAAATCTCCAACTGTAATGGAAATCCATGCGATTACGTAATGGAAATCCCAGCAATTACGTAATGGAAATACTAAAGAACATTCTGGAAAATTTCGTGTGGGTGTTATAACGCTATAAGAAGCAGACAGATTCTTCTTTGTAGTCAAATTTGTGGATATATTTTCTGGAGTATAAGCAAGGTAAGTGAAACATTTTCTAATGGATAGATTCTCTGGAGTATAAGCAAGATAAGTGAAACATTTTCTTGAATTTAGTATAGAGATGTGATATGTGTATTTTTACATTCCAAGGCAAATGGGTTTCTGGCTCAAGGTTGTCGTATTATGACCACATTTTGTCATAGCTGTTTTCATATTTGCTTACTCTCATTGGCAGGATATCTGTTAACATACTGTCAATAATACGAAACTCACGTATTAAATAGTCCATATCGTATTTTACGCCTCGAAAATAAGATCGTATTTGAGCGACAATTTTTTGTAAGTGATACTGGCAATTTTACAAGATTTGTTTTTGTCTCAAGTCTGGGTTCAATTTTCTTACATGCCGTTGAAAGAGAAACACCAACACCTGATATTATTAACAAAAACGGATTTAATGATTCCCCACTTGAAATTATACCAGAACTGGTCATTAGCAGTGGTAAATATGATAGTACTCGAAGTATTCTACTATAATACTTATAACATTGTTTACACATCAAACGTTTTTATGATAAAATTTGTAATATTGCATTAGTGCGTCAACATCTTGTTTTGGAATATCTTCTGAAATATGATTGAAATTGACCGTCTGTCATTTTTTTGTTTTTTGTTTTTTTTTCCCATTATACAATCTTTTATACAAAAACAAAAGTCCTAGTACCAAGAATCAAATCAAGACACTCACTAAATTTATTCATTTTAGGATCAGCTATAACAGTTCTGTACTTGTCATAAACATCTGATGAAGTGTCATCATATCGTTCATCTGTTAGTACCTCATTTTTCTTTAACCCCGTATATGAATCAAAAATGTCTCTTGATTCACGTTCGTACAAATCTGTTTCATATTCTCCAAATTACTGTAATCGCTTTCTGTTTCATCAATATACCTTAAGACCAAGCTTATTTGGTTCAACGTGAAATTTTTGGGAACAAGATGTTGTCTGATAATTGCATATGCGACACAAAATTTGCTAGCATTAATTTTTTAAGCTTATCTAGTTCTATTGTGAGAAGACCAATAGCAGAAGCTACGGTTAACATTATTTTTTTCATATGGTTTTGTGAGTATTTTCTCTATTTGATCGTAATAATTTCGTAATAACAATTGTCTAGAGTATTGGATTGATGGAAATGGAATATCATCTTCTTCATCTATGTCGTAATAAGAATCAATTTTTACTTCCAACTTTGTTTTTCTTACTTCATCAAAAAACGTTTCTCGCTCATTATCACTAAGATTACTAATTTCATCGTCAAAATCTTTGATAAGTTTTAGAGACCTGTCAACAGTAATCGGATCAAATTCTAGTTTTTTACGTATCATTGGCAAAATTGCGTTCGAGTACGCTTTAATAAATAATTCCGTATCAACCGTCATAGTAACACTTTAATTAGGGTTTCTTGGTCGTGGTAGTACATGCCGAGATACTTAAAAATTTCTCGTTTTAAAAAACTATTATATAACTTCCTGTTTCTTTTTATTCCTATTATCCTAGATTCCTATAGTTTGTCGAAATTTGTTTTTCCTCCTGCGCTATTAGTGTTTCTAACAGGCCTGATTGCATTATCAAATTTATATTTTTGAAATCAAGCTCAAGCAATATTTTGTTAAACAGGACTTCAACTTGTTTTTGTTCTTTTAGACAATCATCAGGATGACAGTATCTGCTTATAATATCAAAGTTTTCTATTGCTTTTTCAGTTGTGGTCCTCGCATATGCATAACATGAACAAGTTTTTTTTCTTCTTCTAACAATGGCGAGTTTATCATTGGACTTGTAAAGTTTCTTGTAGCATTTATAGCACGTGCCGATAGTGATTCATCTCCAACATCTTTTTTAGGGTTAAAAATATTATCATACAATTCTCTCGCAATAGTTATAATTGGTGGGTCTGACATTATTTTATAGCATTAGATTAAATTTGATCATCGAGTGTATATATCTGAAATGCTGCCAGTCCTGGAAACGGATGTTCAGCAGGGACAACATAAAATAGAAAATATAAGTACTTGTTAACAGTTTTTTCTGTCGGGATTGTAAAATATTGTGTTGTTGGAATATACGTGTTATTTGTGATATAAAATGTTGCCCAATTAATATCATCGTTTGATCCTTCAAATTGCCAATTATAAATTCGACAAACAATAGGATTTAATCGACCACCCAAATAAAATTGCCAAATAGCAACTGCAGTGGGACATTTAATTTTAATCCAAAAGTTTTCAACTTCTCCATTAGTCGTGCATTCATTACTATCAGAGAAAGAGTAATAAGGATAATATTCAAGAAAATATGCTGATGCGCTTACCTCAAACCCAGCTCAGTTGTCAGTTGCTTTAAAAGAGTTGGAATATGCCCAACATTGTTTTTGGTTCGTTTTATAAAACCACCAGATACACTGTCAACATACGTTTTATTTGTTAGATCATTATAGGTAACTGGAACATATATCGTAGTTATTTTGTTGTCTCTCATGTTTATATTACCTGACATTAGTCCACCTGATTTTTTAAAGTATGGGGTAAGTTCTTCTTTTAACTGGCTGTAACTAATAGCATCAGTTTCATTAGCTGGTGGCGAGGTTGTCGGTAATCCAGTCATTTTTGAATTTGATATAGGTTACCTGTCATTGTGTCACGGGCTTTTTTAAGTTGATTATCGTCAACAGATTTTAGTTGCGCGTAACTTACAGCTTTTGTGTTATCAACATTTTTTGGTGGGTATACAGTTTCCAACCCAATAATTGTTTTACTAGACATGTTAATATTACCTGTAACTGTTCCACCGTTTTTATCAAGTTTCCTATTATCCACATACTTCAACTGTAAATAACTTACCGCTTGAGTTTGATTTAAGTTTGCTGGTGGATATCCAGTCTCCAAATTTATAATTATTTTCCTGACATATCTAAGTTACTGCTTAAAGTTCCGCCAGATTTATCTAGTTTATTATTGTCGACAGATTTTAGTTGTGCATAACTAACAGCTTGTGTATTAACAACATTTATTGGCGGATAATCTGTTTCTAAACCTAGTACTCGTTGATTTGACATAGGTTTCCTGTCATTGTGTCACCAGTTTTTTCTAAAGTAACCTGATATATCAATATTGCCGTTTTTTATTGTACTTACAGCCGACGAATCTCCTAATGTGTTCCAAATTTTGTATAATGGCTCATTATTTATTTATTGTCTGAGAATTTGTATATAACAACATGGCAAAGTTAACGACAACGTCGTCACCGATACTAAATTTTGTTAGAGAGCGGTTGGTGAAAAACAAACATAACAATGAACTTCCAGATTGTCAAATTCTTATTGTTGGGCGAACTGGGTCGGGAAAAACAAATTTGCTCATGAATTTACTTCTCGACGATAATTTTAATTACGACAGAGTTTATATTTATACAATTAATCCACAACAAAATAAGTACGAGCTGCTTAACCAATATAATAACAAACTTCGTGATGATCTTGATGCTGGTGACGATTTTTTATTATCAAAGAACCAGAAGATCTTGTTCCAGTTAATCAACTTGATTCGTCCGAGCTTAAGGTAGTAGTTTTTGACGATATTCGCTAAATAATGAAGAAATTAATAAAATAAGATCATATTTTTCACTGTCGCGTAATAAGATATGTCATCTTATTATCTCGCCCAAGGTTTTTACAATGTTGACAGATTTATACGACGAAATACTGGTTGTTTTATATTATTCCCTGGACTGCACAACGTTGATGTTAGAAATACCGCGAACGAGCAATGTGGCGATATAACTAAAGATACATTTATCGAATTATATTATAGAGCAACAGCGGATAAATATAACTTTTTCTTGTTTGATAAATTAATACATAATCCAGCTAAGATGTCTCGATGTTGTATTGAAAATAATCTGCAGTAAGTTTATGTTTCCGATGTCTTTCACCTCTTAAACTTTTATAAAATTTATATATAATAAAAATGGATAAAAGAGCAAAATACAGAAAACATATAGAAGATGTAAAAAACTTGGTCAATCTCAAGCAGCATTTAAGCAAAATGTGCAGCAAGCACATTGTGGACAGATAGTTGCCACAGAAACAGCAGCTACAGTTTTACTGAGGCTCTATTTGGAAAACAACCGGAAAACTAAACCACTATCAGAAGAAGAAGCTAAAAAACTACAGGAAAAAGGTTTGGTTGGAATTGTTAAAGAACAACAAGAAGCAGCTGCTGAAAAAATTGTTGCTAGATCTGGTGAAGAAAGAAAAGATTGGTTGAAGAACTTTCAGCACATATTCTTAATCCTGTTGATAGAAAAGCTGAAATAGATCGGCTTATTAATCATCCACTTGCACCTGAAAGAAGATTAGCAGAAGTAATATCAGTTTGGCCTCTTGGAAGAAAATTGAGAGATATAACTAGAAAAATTGAAGAATCTAAAGGCAGGAAATCAGTGTTAGAGAAGATGGATGAAGAAGAAGAAGCTAGAAGAGAAGCTTTCAGAAAAGAACATAGATTAGATACCAGAGAAAGAGAAGAATTTTATGATAATCTAGAAAATATAGGCGGTAAAATAAGATTATCAGTATGATTCTTTCAACGAAAAATATGGATTTAAAAATGTTAGATTATATCATATTCGTAAAGATGATTTTAACGCTGATGAAAAAATTAGGAAATTACAGGAAATATTAGCTGAAAGTGAAAAACATATCAGCAATGTAGTAATAGGACATGAAAACTACAAAGAAAGTATTAGATTATATCGTCATGAAATTATTGCCGGTCTTTATATTCAAGTTATTAATAATATTAAAAAAACATAAAATACAACGTATTAGTTATAACCGTAGCAGTTTAGTTACTGAAGCAAGATATTTAGATGAGGAAAGAATAAAATCAGGAATAGCTGAAGGAGGTTTAGATCCAGGAATAATGCGAGCGGAAGACGAAGAACTACGAATATTAAAAGAACGAGATCTAAAAAGATCAATTGAAGAAACTGAAAAGTATCGGGAAATGAAGAAAAAAGAAGTCAAAGAACAAACACTAGCAACAGAATATTTGTATTTTATGAAAGATTATGAAATTTCTGATGTTGATAATATTGATAAATGGGACGAAGATAAAGATAATGATCTTCTTAAAACATTAGATGATATTAGAAAAAATGCAGAAGCTTACTCTAAAATTAATACAGCTGCAGTAGAATATATTAAAGAACTTTCTGAAAAAGCTAGAAATGGTGTTATTGCTAGTGTTTTTAAAATTGCTGTTGGAAAACCTCGTCAAGAAGGATGGAATTTTGAAAGGTTATTTCAGCATCATGATAAACGTCGCATAGAGAGAGCTGAAAAAGCTTCAAAAAAAAAAAATAACAGGAATAGGTGTAAAAATATTTGCATCATTAACCGAAATGATTGGCAGATTAATGCTGCTGATATCATCAAAAGAAGCTGGGAATGTTGGCGCTGAAATTGACAATGAAATTATTGAGGTCGGAAAATTTATTAACATCTGATGAATATAATGTCTTACACGCCGATTTAATATAAATGTTAACCAAAACTTCAATTTTATAACTGATAACCAAAACTTTAATTTTGTAAATGTTAACCAAAACTTTAATTTTGTAAATGTTAACCAAAACTTTAATTTTGTAAATGTTAACCAAAACGTTAATTTTGTAAAATATTTTAATATAAAAAATGTCAACAAAATTATTGCAAGACTCTAGTACAGACGCGAATGATAGCGCAATTTTTTCAGAAAATTATATTCCGCCAATACAACTTGATACTGAAAAACAATATGAGATAGGAATAATTTCCTGTATGTGTTGGCATTCTATGGCCAACGTAAAAACTGGAGTAAATGATGAATTTACATTTACTTTAACTCCAGCTCCAGGTTTTACGTGGAAAACAGTTAAAATTCCACAAGGACCTTATAATGTCACTGATGTAAATAAGACAATAAAAGAACTAATAACAAAGGCTGGTGGTGTCGCTGACAATTTTGAGCTGACACCGAATTATAATAATTTACGAGCTAGAATAATATTAAAATATGATATAATAGCTAATTTTGGATCTCCAGCAAGTATTGAGTCTTTGCTTGGATTTACTCAGACGAATTATGGAATTTCAGTAGGAGAAACTGCAACGTATGACGGTGATCTGCCAGTAAATATAACTGACGTAAACACAATATTAATAAATTGCTCCAATGCACCTGGATCTTACTCAGCCCGAGGAAGTAAAGGACAAACAATATATAGTTTTTCGCCAGATGCTCCACCAGGATCGCTCATGCAAATTAGTCCACGGCAAGTTATGTATTATCCGCTAAATGTTGAAAATCAAATAACAGCAATAAATATGCAGATGACAGAACAATCTGGACGACAGCCGGATTTGAATAACGAGGTTGTCACTTGCTATTTACAACTACGCGCGATGCACTTCGTCATTGCCCATTGTTTTATGCAACCTACTTGATATAATAAAATTTTACCGAAGAAAAATTATTGGTGGATTTTTGGGAAATATATTTACTAAAATTATTGAAAATATTCCAGGAATCGCGCATAAAGTTGCGGCAATTGCACTTGACGCGTCAAAAGCCCTTGCAACTGGAGCTGCATCTGCTGCTGGAACTGATGTTGGACAAACAATTGCTGATAAATTAAATGCACACCGTCTACATCTGAGATAAAACAAATCATATCAGAAATCGCTCCAACAAAAGAAACTCAGCGTGCTATAATAACAACAACAAAAAAACTTTTATCGCCAAATGGAGAACAAATTATACAAAAATTAATATCTAAAGTAACAGCGCCACAATAAAATTTTATATAATCTAATAAATAAAAATGTCTGTTAAAAATTATCAATATTTAACAGAAACTTACAACATCGATGACACAGTGACAGAATTTCAATTTGTTGAATGTCTCGACGAAAATTCTAATGAACCGAATAAAGCTGGTGTCAGAACATTTAATACCCGAGATGAAGATGTGTTTCATTTACCTCACAAAACAATGTTGGAAGTTCGCGGTCAGATTATGACAGTGGCCAATCCACCTGTCGCAATTGCAGCTGAAACAGAAGTTGCTCTTATAAATGATGGCTGGTGTTTATTTAAAAATGCCAGATATCAACTGGCCAATCAAACTGTCGAGGATATTTCAAGTCACCTGCAAGTTGCAAGCACAATCTTAAATACTATTTCGTTTTCTGATGATTACTCCATATCGACTGCAACTAATATGATGTGGTTTAGAGATACTGGAATTGGTACAACTTCATCTAAAGAATTTGTTACAAGAGGAGTATTAGTTAGCGGCGCTAATGTTGATGCAGATGTTGGAATTGAAAAACTTTTTCTCATCCTTAATGCCGCTAATGTTGGTATAGCCCCACCATCTGCAGTCGCTAACGCGGACGCTACGAGGGCCTCACTTACTGCTGCTTGTAATAATCTTGGTATAACACTACCATTTACAGCTACGACAGGAGTTGAAATGTTAGATGATGTCAACATATTTGTTAGCGTCAGAAGTATACGTTACAATGAAGGTTTTGCTAGAAGAAAGGCACTTGCAGCAGAATCACGTCGAATTACAATGATGTTACAGTTAAATGCAATCTTCGGCTTTTGTCGCGATTACAACAAGGTATTTCGTGGAGTTAAACATACACTTATTTTAGATCGATCATAACAAAATGATGTACAGTTTATCATAAACAAACTTGCACTGTGGATGCCACGAATAACGCCATCAATCACTAAATTGGCAGAATTAAATGATATGCTGCAAAAACCTACAAACAAAATTTATTTTCAGCAACAGAAAATACATCAAACAGCAGTTCCAAAAACCACTGACTATACGTGGCGAGTTACAACAACATCAAGCGAACAACTACCACGGCGATTATTTGTTGTATTTCAGCAGCAAGCGCGACGTAGTAACCAACAACAAAATAATTCAATATTTGATAATGCTGATGTTAGACGAATATACGCCAGACTAAATTCAAAGCAATATCCAGAACGAGCAATAGAATGCAATTTTGCAGATGACGCTAATAAAAATATTACTAGACCTTAACATGTACCTGCTCGACGCAGTGCAAAAATATCAAGATGTCTGAGATGGATCTCAGATATCAACAGAGGAGTTTCGTACACGTTATCCGATATTTTATTTTGATGTCAGTAAACATAGCGAGCGAGCAGTTGATTTAACAGCTGATATTGAAATTACCTGGACATTAGGAGCAGTTCCAGTAGCATAGTTGTACGTGTACGCGTTAGTGATCAGCGACATATTTGTTACAATTGATTCTGTCGGAGGTAAAATGTCAGTACAAGTTTGAAACAAACTCAAAGTTCACAGAATTCCAGGGTTAATCTGTAACTTTATAATAAAGGATGACAAAATATATTGTAAAATAAATATATTTGACCGACGGTCAAGTGAAAAAATTAGCATCTGCTGTTTCTAAACAACGGCAGGTTTCATTAAAAGCAAAACCCAACACTGAAAGTGCTTCGGGTAATGTTAACCAAAAAACAAGTAAATAAGTATAACAGAGGCAAACCTTTTGTTTTAAATTTAAGTACCACACAAATAACAGCAATGGCAATGCATGGCGGCTACTTCGGTCCGGCACTATCTGCAATGGCCAGAACTTTAATACCTAAAATTTTGCCGGTGTTAGGTACATCAGGACTAGCAGCAGCGTCTGGTGCAGTATCTGGCGCAACGAGAAAAGCAGTCTCAGGCGACGGTGTCGTCCGCGGTGATGGAATAAAGAAAATTTTTGTCTAAAGATAAATTGTATGTGGACTGATAATATAATGCCACGAAGAAAAACAGCAAAAGAGACAAAAAGACGCGATCGCGGCGAAAACAAACAAAGCCGGATTTATAGGACCGTTGCTGGCGGGAGTAGCGGGAAGTGTACTGCCAAATCTACTGGGAATAGGACGAGGACTATCATTACCAGGCACAAGGAGATGAAATCTCCTGTGTTAAGTAACTTTGATGTACTTGATAAGCTAAAAAGTTAAAAATTTCCACGGGGTTTATTCTAAAGATGAACTTAAGGCGATTACATCGCCATGTGGTGGTTCATGCGTGATAAATATACAAGATTTCAATGATGGATCTGGCACACATTGGGTAGCAGTTTATAATAGCAATTATTTTGACTCATTTGGACTTCCACCGAGTGACGAAACACAAAAATATATGTCTCGAAAATATAAAATAATAAATTATTCGTCTAATCAAATTCAGCCTGTTAGAACTTCAGCTTGTGGATATTACTGTATAATGTTCATTAAACAGATGAAAAAAATTCCAGATTTTTTAAAATTTATTTTACAGTTTGATAAAAGGCCATCTGCTAACAATGATGAGATTGCAATTAATTTTATCTAAACTCCTTGATATATAATGTCAACATATTGTCTCAAATGTAAAACTAAAACCGAAAATATCAATGAAACAACAGAAAAAACAAAGAACAACAGGACGATGCTGAAAAGTATTTGCGCAATCTGCGGAAAAAGAAAAAGTATGTTTTTGAGAAAATTGTCCGGAGCTGGATGTCCCGACGTTGTAGGGGCTGATGTTGTCAGAGAGGTTATTTTAGTAGACGACTAAAAGTTATTTTAGTAGATGACTGAAAGATATTTTAGTAGATGACTGAAAGTTATAAACCATTACAAAATAATGAGATGCAAGTGCGATTGTGACAGAGATTGATGTCTTGAGCAAAACAAAATTGTTACATATTGTCAACAATGCAACAACAGACAAGTAATAGGAATAAGTATAAATATACATTAATTAACTGGCAAATTGCCGAAACCAAAAGGCGATTGGACATTGCCAAGCCCTAAATATACTGGACTTTATAATCCGCTAGATAAACAACTTGACGAGAACGATAATCCGCTGCCAGCACAAGGACCTTACAGTCAAGTTGATGCAATAGCAATGCGCCATGATATATGCTACAGGGACGTTGAACGTCCTGGTGGCGAATAAGATAAACACAGCTGTGATAAAGTAATGTTAGACAAACTTCGTGATATGAAACCTGTGAATATGCGAGAACGTGTTGATAGAAAGCTGGTGCAGGGTTTTATTGGAGCAAAATATAAACTTGGACTCGGTGAAGTATTATACGATGATCTTGCCTCGAAGACGCTTGCGTCAAAACTTCACAAACCTAAAAAATAAAAGTTTCCGCGACGTAAAGTTGTCGCAAATACCGTTGATGATATCTGGGCGATAGATTTAGTAGATGTGTCAAATCTTGCTAAATTTAACGTTGGCGCAAAATATCGTTTTTAATGTTGTGGATGTTTTTAGTAAATATGCTGTTAATGTGCCAGTTTCAGATAAGACAGGAACGTCAATAGCTGATGCGTTAAAACAAATAATAACAACTACAGAAAGAAAACCAAATGGAATCTGGACTTATCACGGAGCAGAATTTTTCAATAAAAAGTTCGAGCAGTTTTTGATCCAAAATGACATTACAAAATATGTCACTGGAAATGAAAGTAAAAGTGTTGTCGTCGAGCAATTTAATCGCACACTAACGACAAAATTCATAAGTATTTGACAGCTAAAAATACAAATAAATATATTGACAATTTACAGCAAATTGTTGATGAATATAATAACACAAAACATCGAGCCACTAAAATGTCGACAAACGATGCAATTAAAAATCAAATAACAGCAAAAGAAAATATGTACCGCAAACATAAATTTAAAGTTGGTGATCGAGTTAGAATTTCTCTGACTAAAAAAACATTTGAAAAAGGATTTACTCCAAATTGGAGTGAAGAAGTATTTGTTGTTGATAAATTACTTTTAATAATCCCAGTTACATACTCGTTTAAAGATTTATTAGGTGAGCCTATAACTGGTAGTTTTTATGAACAACAAATTCTGAAAACTTCCCAGGACGAATTTGTTATTGAAAAAGTTATTAGAAAGCGCGGCGATAAAGGTTTAGTTAAATGGAGAGGATATAGTGATAAATTTAATAGCTGGGTACCAACTCGGTCGATACAATAATGTTATTATAAATTTGTTATTATTTCATAACTACAGATTTAAATTTGATATTTTTACATAAAGAAATTAAATGTAGTAGTCTTGTATTATCAACTTGCATTAAATTCAATATTTTAACAAACATAAAATCATATTTTATATTTCTTTGCAGGCCAGTTATTTTCAGATTAAGAAAAGGTTTGATTAGCTGCCAAAATATGTGTTGCTCTGTAATTGTAAAGTTAAATGTTATTATTTTTTAGCGATATAATATTTAACATTATATCATACAGTTGTCGGTCTGCTGTAATTTTGTCTGTGAGCGACAGCAACGCTGTCATCTTTATCGTCATTTTTGCAAAAAATATCATCTTCGTTATAGCTAGAAAATTTGTCTATGTCGCTAGAGATTTTGTCGCTGGCGATGAAATCTTCTGCATATATATCAACAAATCTCTTCATTAAATCCATATTATAATATATTTGTATCTAATTAATAATAATAATGACAAGCGAAACGAAATCTCCAGGGGTAAAATATCATCAAAAATTTAATATACTAAATTAAAGAGAATTAGCTGAGGCAGTCAGAAAATGTTTGTCAGGATATAGCGCTTACTTTGTTAATGTTATTGTGACGCAAGGTAACTTTGATAAAATACTTCTAACAGTAGCAGAAAAAAATAAACTTAATGATAACGCATTAGTAGCATTAAAATTTGATAAAGATGATATTCCAATGTTTTGCCACAGCTGTCCAACTAAAGCCGAGCTAAGAAATATAATTAATCATCATATTTGAAACTAAATTTGTCAAATGTTGACATTGATGTTGTTGATTTTTGTACGCCGTCGGCAACATCTTTTATTCTAGCTTTATTAATCTTGGGATATTCTGCTGCAGCTGATATTGAATTAAATTTTATTTCTTCATCATTTTCAAGATTTACTGAAATTACTAATCTCGGATCTTTAAAATTGTTAACATCACTAGAATATCCTCTTCTACGATTTTCTCTTGGTGTAACTAAATCTAAATTTTCAATCTTATTATCTGTTTTAATTTTGTTAATATGATTGATAACTAAATTATTTGGAATAACGCCATTAAATGTTTCAAACACAAATCTGTGACTGTAATAACCAACGGAGTCTGGTTTTGTTCCTCTAACTCTTATACGTAAATATCGAGTGTTTTGTAAATTTCCAACAACTATTTTTGTTTTTATATTTCGAATAATTCCTTTGTCAGAGGTCTCATATAGATCAAATACTGAATGAGGCAGCTACTCATTTTGTAATGCTAAATTTTCAACATTGTCATTGTTAATCGAATTGTTTACTCTATAGACTCGCTGTCCAGCTGGGATATCATCGCAGAACAAACTATAAACAAAATCTTCTCTAAACATTTCTTTTGTATCTGTATTATCTCCTTTTCCTGAAATTATCATTCCAGCTGGTGTTGGTTTTCCTAGAGGTTTGTGAGATGTTATGTTAATAACCGAACCATTTGCAGCATATAAGTATATATATTGTACTTTGGATGTACATGATAAGTATCTTGCTCTTCCGCTGTCATTATAATATATCTCAAAATTTCTCTCATTATACTATAGGGATTTCATATCTCTAATTGATTTTTACGTAATTTTCAACTAAATATAAAATATACTATATATAATGTTAAAATTGCGCGATATTGCTAAAAAGAGCATTATCAAAGCAGAAAATAATTGCCACAGCATTTTCATGTTATGATAAAAGTTATAAATTTGATAATCAAAATGTTTTAGCAAATTTTGACTCCACAAATTTATATCATCTTTTACAACCTGTTATAGCTCAAGTACTTGCAGCTCACAAAAGTATCAAATTAATAGTTCAGTATCATATGATTTTATCAAAGTGACATGCAATCGAAAAAGATATACTTGATATAATTTTTGAACATACAAGTTTCGACATCGAAATTTCAGAACCATATGTAACGGCTAAAGCACGCAAAATATTAACTGGAACAAATATTGCCACAGTCGCCGATGAAATACACCAAGAAATAAATAAAAGATTGGAGGAATTTACTTCATCAGGATCAGGCTGGAAATTTGAGATGATAAAGGAAGTTTTAATTCACACAGCAAAATATAACGTACTTCGCGGCAGCGGCGCTAACAGTGTTGGGTACGTTGATCTCCCTCAAAAAATTAAAAACAAAAAATGATGTATAAATGTCAAAAACAACGACGATCAATGTTTTCGTTGGGCAATTTTGTCGGAGAGACATCCACAGAGTGACCACAGCGACAGAATTGAAAAGTATTTGCCATACAAAGACGAACTAGATTTTAACGGAATAAATTTTCCAGTGGCAGAAAATCAGATACCAAAGTTTGAAACACAAAACAATATTTCAGCAATTGTTTTCGGACTAGATGAGCGAGAAAATGTTTACCCAAGATATATTGTCAGCGACTGCTGCACAAAAGACAACAAATTTATTATTTGTTCGAGGACATTACTTTTGGATAAAAAACTTTAACGGCTTAGTTGGTGGACAGTATAATAAAAATAAAAACAAAAAATATTTTTGTTATAGTTGTTTGCAAGGTTTTTCTAAGAATGAGAAACTGCAGGAACATCTTAAATATTGTAATAATGTTTAAAAAATAACTATGCCAAGCGAAAACGAAAAAGTCTTAAGATTTAAAAAATATGATCATAAGCTAAATATACCTTTCTTTATCTATGCTGATTTTGAGTGCATACTCGTTCCAGTGGCTGGCGCTGAAAATAACCCTAATAAATCAAGTACAAGAAAAATAGAGCAACATGTTCCTTGCGGAGTAGCTTATAAAGTAGTTTGTTGCGTTGATGATAAGTTTTCATGTCCGGTTAAGTTATATAGCTTTAAAGATAGTGAATCTGAAAGTCCAGCAATTTCGCTGATAAAAAATGATGTTAATAAAATTTCTAACACATTATTTAAGGCAGTTTAAATGAAAATGACATCTAAGCAACAACTTGAATTTAACGAAGCAGCTGGTTGTCATACCTGCGAGAAGCTGTTGCCTGAACAAAGTTCAAGTGATAAGGTGCGCGATCATTGCCATTTAACTGGACAATACAGAGGGGCAGCTCGTAATAATTCTAATTTAAAATTTCGTCCACCAAACTTTATACCTGTCGTTTTACATAACTTTCGTGGCTATGATAGATAATATCATTGTAGAAGCTTTTGGTGATGATGAGGTTAAATCTAAACTAAAACTAAATAATAAGATAAAATGTATACCAAATAATTTTGAAAAATATAGATCAGTTACTCTCGGAAAATTACGTTTCATTCACAGCTTACAATTTATGGCAGATCATTAGATGAGCTTGTCAAAGATTGCAGTAATTTTAATAATCTAAAAAATTGTTTTGGTGAAAACCATGTCGATCTGACAGAAAAAGTTATCCTTCCATATGAGTATCTCGACGACTCGAGCAGATTTGATGAAACTTCTCTGCCCGGCAAAGACAAATTTTACTCGCAGCTAAAAGGTGAAGGTGTGTCAGACGAGGAGTACAACTATCCACAAGAAATTTAGGATAAATTTAGTTGTCAAACATTTGGTGATGATCATGATATATATTTGAAAACAGATGTATTACTACTAGCAGATGTTTTTGAAAGTTTTCGTCAAGTTAGTCATAAAAATTATGGACTAGATCCCTGCTGGTATTATTCTGCTCCTGGACTGTCGTGGGACGCTCTACAAAAAACAAGTATGTCACAGAATAAGGCAAGAAATAACTTGGTTTCGCCTTAGAACGATTTGATTATTTTTGTTGTACATGCGTACAACTTTACCTAGGGTGGATATTCATTTTTCTAGTTAAGCGACTGAACTGACATGTATCTCCTCGTAGTTCGCTTGCGGCGAGAGACACTAAAAGCACGGCATGCACGGATATTTTACCCTTACTAAGACTCATTCCCCTGGAAATTTAAGACAAGGTTATTATCTAAATGACACATTGGTCATTTGGATCTTGTCGAAGAGTGCACGTTCTCCATTTTTGTCTACAGCCATAAGGGTAAGTGTTACATTTTTATTTGATATGTGAAGCATATTCAGTTTTAATGTCATAATGTGAAATGTTGTCTTTGCCACTACGCAGATTTGAAACGAACTTTTGAATTGTTACAAGTTCTTATTAAGCCTTTAATTTAGTAGCATGTATCTATAGATTGTAATTATGCACCTATTATGACCAGTTTGGTTTTATTATTGTAGCTGTGTACGTGGATGCATAGCGGTGTAGCTGTGTAAGGATGCATAGATGTATAGCTGTGTAGCTGTGAGTATGTGTATGCATATACATCAGACTGACGGTCTGGCTGTCTGTATGTCTGTATGGGGTGGAATCAAGTCCATACAAGGAAGGAACTGCATGATGTATAAACCTGTGCGCATGGTGGGTCCGTGAAGGGTGGATGGGGTCAAAACAAATGAGTCGACCCAGCAATTCCGGAGAACTGTGTGGTTTTAACAAATGGACTCGTAAACTAAGTCAAATGGTTTCGGATGCAAGTTTGTACAAATACTTATCGTATGACTGAGTCACGAGTCATTGTTTGGTGCAATCGTTGTATTGTTTTAATATTGAAGTATTTGTTTCAATTGATGATGTTTAAATTGAATACAATGAGTTGTGTTACCATCACATGAGATTATTTGAGTCTCGTTTACATCCCAGGAGATTATGTGAATCTCAGTCTCGGTTACATTACGTGAGATTATGTGAATCTCGCTTTCATTTTGAATATTTGCATTTCACTTTCATTTATGTTTTTCATTTGTGAATGTGTTATTAATTGAATGAGTCATGAGTTTGGAGCGTGAAAGAATCATCCTATATATTATCAATTCATTTCATAAACCATTGTGTTGTGTCGTCATGTTGATCTAGATTATCCTAGTTCGTTATATGATCTACACAACGACTACCCATTTTGTGCAGAGTCTATGCTGAGCAACGAGCCACGACAACAACAAATAATTATACTGTAATAAATTAGTTCCAGATTTGCTAGATAAAAGAAATTACGTGATACATTACAAAAATTTAAAACAACCAGTCGATGCTGGACTAATCCTGGAAAAAGCCCATCGTGGGCTAAAAATTAATCTAGGTGGATGTCAAATTATATTGACTTAAATACCAAACGTCATAAGACCGACTTTTGAGAAAAACTTTTCTAAGTTAATGAATAACTCGGAGTTCGGTAAGACAATGGAAAATATTCAAAAAAGTTTCAATCGAAATTGTAAACGACATAACTCGCAGAAGTAAATTAATGATGATGGTTTTGTTAGTATGAAAATATCTAATGCAAATCTTGTTGCAATACAACGACAAAAGACAAATTTAAAATTAAATAAACCAATACGCGTTGGTGCAGCTGTACTTATATATCAAAGTGGCTGATGTACGACTTTCACTATAACTTTACCAAAAAGCAGTGGCCAGATTCGGAGTTTCTATTTAGTGATAGATTCGCTAGTTTATAATATAAAATGTGAAGATGTCTATCAAGATATTTATAACCGCCGTGACCTATTTGATTTATCAGATTATCCCACAAGTAGTGGATTTCAAGATGATGCAAATAAAAGAAAGTTATTGTCAAAATGAAAGACGAATTTGTTTGTGCTGGTGAGAGATTGTTGGATTAAGAAGTAAAATGTATGCCGTAATTCTCGACGACAATAAACTGACAGAGAAAGCGAAAGGTATTCCTCGTGGATATGTAAACAAATGTATGAAATTTAACGATTTTAAATCAGCGTTAAACAATGTTAGCTTTATTAAAACGAATATTATCAAATCCAATCTTCACACGCTTGAAACTGATACGAGTATTAAGCGTGGACTGAGCAATTTTGATGATAAAAGATATTGCAAAGACGGAATTAATACCCTATCACTTGGTCATTAGACCAATATCTTTATTTTAGCAAAACTTTAAACGATTTATTAGTAGCAACTTATGTGTTTCAAAATAGGGAGATAATTCCGTTCCAGCTAGTTTAAATCGTATTTGGATTATCGAACAAAGATATATACCTATGCTTGTTGCTCTTTAAGGCTTCGGCTAATGAGGACATTTGTCGTCCGTTTGTCTGTAATGTAGAGCTGTGTCAATGAAAATCATCAAATATAGTAATGTTTAAGCCTTATGTTTAATATACAAGACCGTACTGGAGAAGCGGATATAATGCAGAGAATATTTTCAGACTGCGTGTCTGTAATAAAGCGCTGTTGTAAATTACAGTACTGTAGAATGTCAAGTGATTTCCAAACGATTTTGTAATGTATTAGTGAGTTCGTTGCGTCTGTCTGTCTGTATCAATAAAAATCATCTGGTATAGTAATTTTAACACATTAAATTAGAAAATATATAAAACAGACGTTCTGTATTGATTTCCACTTGGATGCCCCGAATCTTCACATTATCTATAAGGCCTGGTAAAAACCCACTATCGATTTTTCAGACTGCAGAGTCTGCCTGTAATGTATATGAACCGCTGTATTCAGCCAACTTGGAATTTCGTTTTTCTCTACAGATTTGTATTTTACCAAAGCAGATGTATCGTAGATTTCTCTATTTATAATAACGTTTTAAATAATCAGAAAATGTAATGCTATTGAGAATCAGGTAACCGGTAAGTATATAATTGTGAACATGTATATGAGACAGGTCTGTGGTCTAGTGAAGCGTTAGATTCTCGTACTCAAGATCTGTGGTTCGATTCCCATGATTGGCATATTGTCAATGAAGGCGATTTCGATGCCATTTTTCTTAAGATAATTATGGGTCCGGAGAAACCCTCGAAATCCAACAAATAAAATACTCTCCCCACTATACACCACGTGGTGGGTGTACTTTTCCACCCCCCGGCGTTGATTAGGGGGAGAGTGTATAAAATCTGTTGGACGTAGATAAGGCCCCCGTTTGTTTGTGCCGTCTTAGAGATAAGTTTGTTTTGTGCCGTCCCCTAGGATAAGTTTGTGTTGTGTTGTGCCGTCCATAAAAATTACGGATCATCCTCTGAACTTCCTAGAATGTCATTTGGCAATCTAGGGTTTATGTGGGTGGGAGTTGAGTCTGTATGATGGTTTCGTTACCGTCTAAATTTTCTAGAATTTCGTTTGGCAACCTAGACAATTTCATATGAGATGTTATGTGTTGTGCTGTACATAGAGTTAAGTTAGAGTTAAGCTTATATGTAAATGTGCCGTCCTTAATTAAATTAGATGTTGTGCAGTTCTAATGTACAATGCTGTACATATGCTTGCTGTAAATATGCCAAACTGTGTTGTGCCGTCTACAAACATTTATAGTAGTAGATATTTATATAATTTTCAGTTGTGAACAACCATACCGATCCATATGGTAACCAACTTTTTTAATACAGTCGCTTATTATTTTAGTTATGCCAGTATATTTGATTGAATTAAATCTTTTACAAAATCTGTTAGTTAGATTAAATCCGACGCTACTAGTTGACTCTTTGCAATAGGACATTTCATTGTTCAATATGAAATTTCTGTCAAAAAGGTTTCTAAACTAGAATATTCTTTCTCCGACAAACTCCTCTCTCCAAATTTGTGGGTGGGGGGTTTCTGGCCTAGAATTCTCTTTTGGTTCAGGATTATCACATACTTCTACTACTATAGAAAGTAATGCCTTTTTAATACCATCACAAGTTGGGTAATGGGAAGACTATTTAATCCAAGGACAATGTTCAGTTCGATTCCATCACAAGTTGGGTAATGGGAAGACTATTTAATCCAAGGACAATGTTCAGTTCGATTCCACACGACGCATATTTTTTTCGCTTTGTTATAATTTTCTCCTTTGTTGCAATTTTTGCCGTATTTAATAATGTATTTCCTTTAATGACCATTCTTTAATCATAATTCATCTTGTCCAGTACTGATACACAGCAGCTTTCTGACTATATAGCACAGACTGATGTATGATATGAATTTAAGTATATAGGCAGGTGATGGGTTCGCTAATCGACCATTCCAAATATGAGTTTGACATGCAATGCATCCAAGCCAATAGGACTTAGCGGACATCAGACCAGACAAGCAACAACCATCCACCAGATCTCATGGCTGCCTAAACGATAAAGATGAGAAAGCAGGTAACGTATTAAACGGATAACAATATTAAAAATAAAATGCCATCATTTAATCTGCATTTTCCCCTGATAACATGGGGACTTGTTGATTTTTTTTTTCTTCAATTTCATTCTTAATTTGCATATTTTCAGATCAAGAACATGGCCCAAAATCAGCTGTTCAAGACAGCAAATGCCATAGTGGAAGAGATGTCGGCTACCGTCACACCTGGCGACCTCAATCTGCCCAAACTTGAAACACTCCAAAAAGCTGTTCAGAGTTTGAACCTCACCCCGACCTGATGAACGAGCAAACATTTATTGAGTTTCGTTGATAACTATATACAATATCGCGGGAAAGTTTGCCCACTATCAAGGTATGTCGTCGTAGCTTAATATATTTAAACCAACTAAACAGATCATCCTGGCAACCCGTAAGTGCTGGTTGGAGAAATTCGAGTCTGCAACAAGCGCAAACTGATGTTTTTTTATACAGGGACAAGTTGACCGTCCTAAAAACTTCTCGAATATGGTATATGGATGGAACCTTCAAGATCCGCCGCGAACCGTCGTTACAGATGTTCAGCATCCACGCGATTGTTAGGAGAAGCAAGTCCCCCTTGTGTTGTAGTTATTTCTACAGACGCAGGGATGACTCCTATGCTGCAAGTTTTCAAATGTGTTTTTTAAATTATATAAAAATGACCTACGTTGAGTAGCGTTTCGTAATATAACGACCGAGTTTATATTTGTTTTATTTAATGTTTGTGTCAGGTGCTAGAGAAGTTGGCAGAGCTGCTAGGAGGTGCGATAGCTGTCCGAGACTTTGAGATTGATTTTGAGACCGGTAGGAATATTCCCAATATTATAATTTGTAGAGACAAACGCTGACAAATAATATTAGCCTCTTCATAAAATTAATGACATTGATATATGCAAGTTTATGTATTTAAATTAGTATTTTTTTAAGAATATATTTTGTTTATATTTTAGGGATTTGGGCTGCTGAATGCGATGTCTTCCCATTGACGTCAATTCGTGATTGTTGTTTCCACTGGTGCCTGACCATTCTGAGGAAGTTGAATTCCATCGGCTTGAAGACGACACACGAGAAGCGAGAGGGGGTCCACTGTCTGATAAAGAAACATCGCTGTACCTTTTCTTCCACCGGAACACATTGCATGGGCTTTCGACTATCACCTCATTCGCGCTATACAACACCAGAACAACATGCTTTGATGGTGTACAGCTTGAGGCAATGGTTTCAGAAGTCAGCCTGGACAGTGCAGGAATGATCTTTTTTACCGGAAATAGGTCAGCACAAACAAGATGCATGTCAGAACAGTATTGGATAAACGCAAAATAATACATTAATGTAAGAAAGTCATCCCGTTCAAAGGAACTAAAATAAATAACAATCTCAATACGAAGCCATACAATAAAGTATGCTGGATATAATAAATTTGGTGTCCTTGTTTGTTTAATTGTTTATTTCAGGGTGTCACCACTGCATCAACGGCAGTGCAAGAAAGGTGCATCTTAAGATTTATGTACTGATTTGTCTTCTCCTGCCCGAGGCGAGGCTGCAGAACCTCGCCTTGCACACTGTTAGAACAGACCGTCGTTCGACATCAGCGTCGAGTGTACGCACATATGGAGGAAAATATCGAGAAGACATATGATAAATAAGACAGTGGGGAGTTGAAACATCAGATTTCCTAATGGAAATTGTACAAATTTACACTGCAAGTATCACCGCATGATATATAACTGGATTTCACCCAATGAGGCATGTCTGAATGCTTATTTCGTGTTCGTTCATAAAATTAACGAGTTCTAATAATTGCTAGTTAAAATTCTAACATAAAATATTCAAAATATTTAAAATTTTAAAAAAAAATGGTAAATTAAATCATTTTGAAATATAGGGCCCAACGTCTTAGGGTCAAAATGTATAAAGCCGAAATATTTTAGTCCCAAAATGTCCATGATCCGAAATGTCTTAAAGACCGAAGTGTCAATAAACCGATGAAATGAACATTACAATTTGTGTTATCCTCAAACTGAGAATGCCTGTGTAAATGCGAGTGAAGTTGCACTGAATTATACACACCGCATACCCATAGAAATGGTTCTCCTACATCTTTCATCCAAGTGTTATCGGATGAGTAACCAAGGGATTATCCTATCTTCTGATTCTAATATACACGGATCAGCAAGGAACACATTATTACATGTAACATTCTGATTCTTCTTCTTCGGTTGTCCATCGTGTCCGATGATGACGCTAGTTGTGCTGCCCACGGTGACTACGCATATGGTTAGTGAGGGCAAGGCTAGAAGCACACATAATGTTACACTTACAAAATTGATTACCATTTCAGGTTACAAGCCCTGTTCAAGAATTTGGATGTCGGATCGTGTATAATTAGAAGTTTTCAGCCACGCTGCTCCTGACGACTGTTTTTAAAACTGTGAACTATGTGTAACGTTTGTCGGCACAGTGCGATATTAGAATGAGAAAATGTAGTTAAATGAGACGTTTAAAGCATGGTATCACTTGTTACCCAATTTCTGATTCAAGAAGGAGCGTAATAGACTGGTGTCGTCATCCACTTTTCATCATCATAATTATCTCTTGCAGAGCGATCAGGGTTCCCAACACCTAAATCCCTTCAAGTGTCCTTTACCCATTTAGCAAACGCGCGAATTCGCAATGGCAACCTGCCAGACCTCGATGCAAGGCCCCAAGATCTCATTAACCAAGAACTGTTCCCATTCTTTAGATCTCTATCCTATTTTCCCGTGACCACCATCCGCGTGGGAAATCTTGTTTGCGCAAGCGTTCATCTGCGATTGTATCCCGTATGGATCAAAGACACCGTCCCTCCGCGGGGAACACTCGAGCAAGCCTGGTGAAATACGCTCTACGAAGAACCCATTTCGTCATAGGCTTAATTGGCCAACACTTTTATCGGTTTAAAGTATTTTTTTCCAAATCGTATTTTCTGCAAAAAGCGGTTACAGCTTTCGAGCAGTTCGTGTATGCAGATTTTAGTCTTTCTGGATTACCAACAAAATCCTCCATCGGATTCCATCGCTGATCGATTCAGTGGCGTAATTGCTCGTGGGAATTCCAAAGCTATTGCAGATCGCACCACCGTCCGACAAAATACAAGCAGGCTATCTGCGTCGAAGCAACAAAACCTCCTCAACCGAATATTAGGCCAGCTGCGATAGAAATACAAAGACGCTAGTATTCTCACAAGTGTGCGGTATTCCTCCGCGGAAATTGGTGTTGGAAAACCCATGATGAATTCTGGTTTCGATAACGATATTACAATCATTTGGGTGTTTTGTTGTAGTGGCAACGACATGCATTATTTCATCTTTGCTTTTGCGTCAAACGATCCTCAGGGGTTGACATCGTCGCCTTCGTTATATTTATAATCGAGATCTTCAATGAGTTCATGTATTAACGCGATACACATTTGTTTTCATAGTGTTGTCGCTGAAAATCGACGTGGCCTTATTGATGCCGTCTGACGTGTTATTACGACCGCAAACCAACCCCTTGTGCGTTTCCAACTGTCACACAGGTTGGTGCGTTTTCCACCAAGGCCTTCTTTCAGATGCTGTTTCTGAAGTTGACTGTTATACATTATGCCTTATTGTGAAATTCCTTCCATCCCGGGTCCCAAATACCCACTTAGGTCAGTTTGCAGATGTTATTATTTCTGGGACATTCTTGTATTTTTCTTGTACGAAATGTCTCCTCTTCTTGCGTAAGAAGCTGCAGATGCCAAGACTCTTCCTCGATCTCTTGGCGACTTGTCTCATTCAATATATTTGGCAATATTCAAAATCCGACGTTGACTTGTGTGGTTGATGTTGTGCGAGATGCGCAATTGCTTGAGTAGGGTTGTCTCTAGTTGCTTCTAGGACTTTTGGACTATCTCGATTGCCGGTGGCAAACGTTGGATGGCCACCGCAGTTTCTCAAATGTCTTTTATGGCATCCTTGATGCGTTTGACCGTCGTGACAATTCGACTAGGTTGTGTTTCTGTCCACATCATCCTCTTAAATTGTTTAAAATACGCTGCCAGTTCTTCGGCCTGCCTAGACTGAATCATATCTTTGTATCTTTAGCAGACACCCATATAATCGAGTACAAGTTGACGACACACGGTACTAATGGTATGGAAAAATGGGAACCAGCCTGGATTTGGGTGAACATAAATTACAGTATATATTTGTTTGGGTGGCCAGGATTGGTTAATAATGTAAGTTATGTTTTAGGAAAAAGACTCTTTGGAGAGCTTATCCTAATTGTAAGTGAAACAAATAGAGACATTGTTTTATTGATGAAATTTCAGTCCTTTAACAGTCTTTTAGTTTGGTACACTCATCACTAAACTTAGCACCTGACTCTTTGGTGCGGAATTGAAAGCACATGTTTCAAACACATGCAGGTCCAGAAAATGCCGTGGGTCATATCCTTTCCTCTACACAGAAGCTGACATCCAGATTTCATCAATACTGATAAATATAGGTTTGATCATGGGCACTCAGAAATTTTAAGTTATTGAATGTTTAATATCAATGTGTTTGCATAGGTTTACTATAGGAACTGAATTAGTACCATGATTCCTTCAAGTTGATCGCTGGCAGTGATGCTGCGTTATTCAGCGCCCTGTGTTATAGCATGACCGGCAGAAAGAAGAGCTTTTCATACACAGGTTCCTCTGACTTTGATATAGTGTATCTTCATCACGGTCGTTATATTGCTTCACGAATTCGCGTCCAAACACGCGCGATACTTGTGCGGTCCACCGGTCAAATTAATCGTGAGGAAACTATTGGTCCCGGGTGAATTTCGTGGGCATATTCCAAAACCTATCCCAAGAGTAATCGACGAAACAGAAGACCAAATGTTTGCAAGGCAAAGTGTGTCAACTCCATAAAAACATAATCAAAATGTTGCAGGTGCAGCGGATCACGTTGGGCTCGAGTGCGCATCGTTGTGCCATATGTCTCTCTATATCTCTCTCTATCTCTCTCTATCTCATATATATATTATATATATAATCTTCTGCGTTACTGTGCCGTAAGTAAATTTAATGGAAAATAAAGTAAAATTTCTGTTATTGATTAGTCCTCTCACATTCGTACCCGTATCACTAACACGCCATCTTCCCACCTCTCTTAAACAGATCAGCAAGTGCAGAGAAACATGATTCCTCATCACCAAATGATCGACCGCTGGATTATGTATGCTAACAATATGTATGTATGTATGTTTGGCCGAATTAAAGCCTTTGGGGGCCCTGGGCACAGCCAACATAGGGGCCCATAGCTATCCTGCCTTGTCCATAGATACGGTTACAGTACTATTAATGACACTGCCTGCGACATCAGGCGGTAATATACGGGGCCCCTTGAGCCTCGTGGGCCCTGGACACGTTGCCCACTTTGCCCTATGGATAATCCGGTCCTGTGTGTGTGTATGTGTGTATGCATGTATGTATGTATGTATGTACGTACGTATGATAGATAGATAGGCACGTAGGTAGGTAGGTTCTCGAATGTGCAGAACTACAGCGCGAATTCAAGGCCTGAAAGGTCATTATGTTTCTTTAGTATAATAAGGTGAAAATCATACAGATTTCGAGAAACTGTAAAACTACTAATACGATTCTAAATTTCAATCACAAAGGCTTGCTCGAAACATAGTATTTGATTTTGGGTATTTTAGCGCGATCTCAAGTTTCTAGAAGAGTTTCCAGATTACGTGCCAAAGTTAATGACGCCACCTATCCAGTCTGAAAGAGTTCTGCTAAGCATTTGCTTTACCTTTCATATTCAGTAGGTAACAGAGTACATAGCTTTAGGGTCTTCCTATAAACTGTTTTGTTTTAACGATGTATGTTCTGACTCAAAATCATTAAATAATTTAGAGACCTGCTATTTACAATCAAATGTGATGCTACTATCCAGTGATATGTAGTTACGAACATTATTTTGGATTTACGTCTAACGATACATTAGCACATGTACAAAATAATGCAAATGAAACTCTGCTGGATGTCCTCGTGAATCAAATGTGGCAAAAGATAAACGCTTGTAACAGTTACATTTGAATCAAATCTGTTTTTTACTCAACAGATGAGATTCTCTAAGTGGTCCTTTGCACAGATTTTAAGTTTTAAGTTTACAATCAATAATTTGTTATACATTTTGTTTGCTCACAATAAATTTTATTTAAACATTTTGTGTTAAACGTAATGTATTAAACCTACATTATACAATGGCAGAAAATGGTGTGTGGTTTTCGCAATTAAACTAGACTTATACGGGAGTACATACAGTAATACCATTGGAGACGATTGCTTAATTGCTATATTAACTGTATGAACTTAACTTGTGATCATCATCCAGTGTCTCACCAATTGTATGCTGATGACACCCAAATATACAAATCTAGCCATCCAGCTGAAGTTGAAGCTACCGTCCAAGGCGTAGAGAGGTGCATTTCTGATGTGAAATCATGGATGACATGTAACAAGCTGCAGATGAAGATGATAAAACTGAAGCCATCCTGATTACAACACAAAAACTTTCTCATTGACATCCTTTACCTCAGACAATAAATATCAGCAACACCAACATTCAATTCACACAGTCAGTACGAAACCTCGGTGTCACTCTTGACAGTACTCTCACATTGCATCAACATGTCATGAACATATGCAAGGCTGCATATCTTGAGCTGAGACGAATCAGCTCCATTCGCAATTATCTTTCAGTTGATGCCACTAAAACATTTGTGTGTTCCTTAGTACTTTCAAGACTGGACTATTGTAATTCAATTCTGTCTGGTTCGTCTCAATATCTACTTCAGAAACTTCAAAAAGTTCAAAACACAGCTGCTCGGATCATTCTTAGAGTACCACGATCAGAGCACGCCTCTCCCCTGCTCTGTACCCTACACTGGCTATCCATGCGATCCAGAATTAAACACAAAATTTGTTCTGTGCTACATTTCACTGACGGGCTCCAGTCCAACACACCAATCTGACCTCACCCAAGTGTACACACCTGCAAGATGAATACGCTCCTCTTCTGACACTCTATTCTCATTATTCCCACTATGAAGATGAAATCATATGGACAACGCTCTTTTGCATACCAGGGCCCAGCAACGTGGAACGAATTGCCCACTGCACTTAGACACAAAGACGCAGTGATCTCATTCAAGAGCGCTCTTAAAACTCACCTAATTCAACTTCAAGAACAGACTTAAAGACCTAATAATGTATCCTTGCCTTAAATATTTACAGCATATTTTCTGTTTCTACTTTCGTGGCGTTTGTTTTTATTTTTGTAATCATATCAGTATATTTTTTTTTTTAAGTGTTGTCAAATGTTGTAAAGCGCTTAGAGCTTCTAAAGATTAGGGGCTATACAAAGTCCTCATTATTATTATTATTAAATTTGTTTCCCGTATATACCAAGTAATACTTAAATGTTATTGAAATAATGCAGCAAAACGCATTCAAAAATTTGTGTTTGTTCTGGTTTTGGTATTTATTTATTAATCAAGCATCATTATAGACGAACACATGTTGGTGGCAAATAAACTGAAGGCATATCACAAAATGATATTCCAAAGCACATACAAATTGGGCAGGGGACCATAAGTGTAAATCAATAAATGAAAACGAGTCCTATGATGTTCAAGTATCTTTGATCCACCTTGTAAATCTGTCATAAGGACATGTCATGTCTTTGAATTATCTTGTAAATCTCCCATTTGGACATGTCGTGTTTTTGATCCATCTTGTAAATCTGCCATAAGGATTTGTCGTGTCATTGATTCATCTTGTACATTTGCCATAAGGACATGTCGTGTCTTTGATCCATCTAGTAAATCTGCCATAAGGATATGTCGCAGAGTTTCCCATCATATCCGACCAAAGTAAAAGTAAAAATAGTATTATATTCTAAATACGGCGCAACTCGAGTGAATCTGCATCGATTAACGACCAGCTGAACAAGTTTTATTAATGTTGTTCACTGACAAGCAGACAAATAGATGGAAAAGGGCCAGGAAGATGAGAATTCAAATGTTGCATACCACACTCAACAGAGATGATGCTTCTTAAAATACAGTTAAGAACCACAATTATTGATATAATAATTATTTCTGCTTTTTAGTGATACGGTATATTTCAACTGATCTCATGCGTTGCTAAATCTTCACAGACAAGACAAGTGATTAGGCAATCGTCCGATTGCTTTGTGTTGCATATAAAATTATTCCGCAGATTTGGTTACAGAATCTAACTGATGTGTCGAGTTATTTTCAGCTCCATTCTGTCTGACTCTGACCAGTTTATTTCACTGGTTGTCCTCTGCTGCATGGTCTAGTCTTTGAATTACGAGTTCACGAAGCTTGCTCATCAAAACCTTTGAAAATGTTAAGTAAATTTTACTTGAATATTGATAAGACGAAAAACATCCATGTGCAAAGTGTCGGTAATATAATCGAAGTTTACTTAAATCGGCTTATACCAGTATTATGACTTAAGCAGAACGAACAGAGGGGTACTGAATGAACATAGAGATAGACAAAGAGAGATTGCCTTCTTGACCTGTCAAATGGTAGGTATTCAATGCATTGATTTGGGCTGTATTAGGAATAATAAAATTAACTATGATGTTTATCTATAACTGTTCAGTGAAACCACATTTAATATCACCCCAAATATTCTGAAAGTGAAATCTTCTTATGGCCGGTTCTTGGAACCTTATTTGACAATCACACTGACATATATGTTGCGATCTATTGACTATGTTTCTATGGATATGTCGCCCTCAGCTATTAAACAACAGTAACGTTGAAAACTGAATTTTACCAAAAGGGTTTTTAACTTCTTATTGTTGTATTCAGTCTGTTACATTTCAAGAGCATATCCGGTCTCATTTAATCAAAAACAACCATGAACTTTTCAAAATTGTATTACCTTGTTTCTAAACCCAGTCCTTGGAAGCTCCTGAAAAATGAAACAGTTGTCTGTTCGGTATACATCCAGTAGCTGGAAGAAGAAACATGCAAACGTCACTAGTGATCCAGATGAAAAGAAACTGTGGTCAAAATTTGTAATCATTTTTGTGAATATCTATATTCGTATTTGACCATACCAGGGCTTTTAGATGTTGCTATTCAAGATTATTTCATTATTTTCATACTGATGAAGTAATCTTATTTATTTTTATTTTTTATTTTTTTATTTTTTTATTTTTTTTTTTGCACTGCATACTTTCCACCCTGTCCGCTGAGATTATGACGCATAACCCAGAGATCTGACATACCTTTACTGAGATATCAGTGTATTTACATTTCAAGGTATATGAATGTTTCCTGCACACATAATTTCAAATTAAATCTGTAGTTGTATACAACAAAGATAAAATGCATTACATATCTTCTTGACCTTGTCATTAATCTATACAACTCTGTTGTTCTCTATAATAACATGTTAAGTGTATATAGAAGGCGACAACAAATAAATATAATGAAAATTTTGATCTCTATGAGTAAAGAATGTTTTAAACATACATGTATTGTTTACTGTGTAAAATACATATGCGGTATGTTTATGGAATTGTTAACTAATATTCAAAATAACAATATATATATATATATATATATATAT